>JAODKC010000531.1:275-10950 GCA_026777985.1 Mormyrops attenuatus
GCTACCTGTCAGGTCTGTGATCACATTCTCATCCAGGCTACACATCAGGTCCAGGATCACACTCACGTTCAGGCTACACATCAGGTCCAGGATCACACTCACGTTCAGGCTACCTGTCAGGTCTGTGATCACATTCTCATCCAGGCTACACATCAGGTCCAGGATCACACTCACGTTCAGGCTACCTGTCAGGTCTGTGATCACACTTACAGTCAGGTTACACGTCAGGTCCAGGATCACACTCACGTTCAGGCTATACATCAGGTCCAGGATAACACTCACGTTCAGGCTATACATCAGGTCCAGTATCACACTTACAGTCAGGTCACACGTCAGGTCCGTGATCACACTCACGTTCAGGCTACATGTCAGGACAAGGGCCCGGTCTCCCCAATCCCCAGGGTAACATGATTTATAATATTATTCATCATAGGGGTTTTCTGAATCGCATTTGGTCTGGGCGCTGACCCTGGGCCAATTTGCCTTGGGAGACCCTACCTACAACAGAGCTCCTAGAATCACAGAGGCACACAAACCCCTCCACCACGGTAAGGTGGCGATTCCATTCAGAAAAACGGCAGCATGAATTATTAGGCCTCAATGTATGAAATCAAGGAGAGAAGAACACTGAAATTAAAAATGCCTCTTAACTTTGACAGCCTGCAGGTGCTCTGTCTATACTATTTTAAATTAACAGTGTATGTAGTATGTACAGTACTTGTACAGGTAATATTAAATTGAAAAATAATAATGTCATATCAAGTGAGTTACCTGCCTAAGCATTCTGTATCAGCGTTCTTTCTAAGCTTTGACAACCTTAAAGCGATATGCCTTCTCTGCAGGGTACATATAGGCAATATTAAATGTAAAAGTGCAAAATCAAGTATCCTAATGAGATACCTATTTTTTATGGCGAGGTAAAAAGATAAACACTCTGAATCAAGGTGACTGCATACCAAGTCTTATATTTATGTAAAAAAATAATTTTATTTAATAAGATCATGTACTAAGTTAGGCATATCACTGTTAAAAAGCAACCACAGCAATCATAGCACTATAAATGTAGACTGATGGATAAATCAATATTATAAACTCCATAACCCAAGACACCACAGAATGTTTTTAATGCAGCAGACCCACATAAGATGAGGTAAAAAAAAACATATTGTGGCGAGTGGTAGAGTGATTTAAATAAAGAAGATGACGGCTCCTTTAAAATGAAATGCTCTCTTTATTAAGATAAAAGCCAC
The DNA here is from genome assembly GCA_026777985.1 of Mormyrops attenuatus. Taxonomy (NCBI): domain Eukaryota; kingdom Metazoa; phylum Chordata; class Actinopteri; order Osteoglossiformes; family Mormyridae; genus Mormyrops; species Mormyrops attenuatus. The sequence continues at coordinate 1,526 of JAODKC010000531.1, forward strand.
TTTCGGTTTAATACTAGTTGTGGCACAGACAAGGAAGCCAACAGTTTACACGCTAATGAAACACATGGATTCCACAGTAAGCATTACACAGTTATGACATTTACAATTAGCATAAATAAACAAATATACGTATTAATTTACACCATTTAAAGATATGCTCGGTGCAGTATAAAGCATGTTGTCACATTATGTCAGCAAGTTGAAGACAGCGGGAGGGATTATGTCAGCCAATTGTCAGCAGCGGGTGGGATTATGTCAGCCAATTGTCAGCAGCGGGTGGGATTATGTCAGGCAATTGTCGACAGCGGGAGGGATTATGTCAGGCAATTGTGGACAGTGGGTGGGATTATGTCAGGCAATTGTCGGCAGCGGGTGGGATTATGTCAGGCAATTGTCGGCAGCGGGTGGGATTATGTCAGCCAATTGTCGACAGCGGGTGGGATTATGTTAGGCAATTGTTGACAGCGGGATTGATTATGTCAGTCAATTCACAACTGTGGGTGGGATTATGTCAGCCAATTGTCGACAGTGGGTGGGATTAAGTCAGCCAATTGTCGGCAGTGGGTGGGATTATCTCAGACAATTGTCGACAGTGGGTGGGATTATGTCAGCCAATTGTCGACAGCGGGTGGGATTATGTCAGGCAATTGTTGACAGCGGGATTGATTATGTCAGTCAATTCTCAACTGTGGGTGGAATCACTGCTCATACAACATTGTATTGCTGAAACAACTTTGATTATATCTGAAGTATCTGGCTACCTTTAGCCAGGAGGTGGAAAATTTATAATTGTATTATAACATTTAAATTCTATCCCTTGAAAATAAGACAAGCCCAGTTTTTAGATGTATTTTTTTGGGGAAAAAACACTGTCTTATATTCACACCAATACTTATGGGAAAATGACAGGAATATCGTAATACCACAGTTCATGTGTGCATATTAAACCGTCGCGGGCATACCGAATGGTTCGATAATATACCGAATGTCGTTACACCCCTAGTATATGTATGGAGAGAAATGTTGAGAACAATTAAGATTCTCACCTGTTGCCCTCTACAAAGGCAGTGCCATTTTCAAGGACCATCTTCATTTTGTTAATGTCAATCACAGCTTTGACAATCAGACCATCATCTCGGGTCAAAGTGATTTGGCATTCCAACTTTCCGTAGGTGAAGCTGATGAATTCAGTAGCGCAGCTGGTTCTCACGTAAAACGGGCTGTCATGTAAGGGCTTGATGATACCACTTCCATAGGTCTGACACACCACTGAGTAGAGGGAACAGTCCAAGCTCAGTTAGGATCAACAACCTTTTAAGAGTAATTAATACCTTCCTCACTGTGCCGGTTCAAAGACGTGTTTAAGGACATTCATCATGATCGTAAATAACAGTAACATGCCGTATGTAGCTGATTGTTGATTTATTGCACATGGTAATACTATGTCAATTTCTTTTTGAGTAGGTCATAACAAACTGAATTTACTTACGTGGTTCTGCTGCTGTAATCGCAATCTGGCCTAAAAATATAAAAACAGATGCTTAATATATCATATACACCCTGACCCTGCCGGTAAGCAATAATGGTTGGAACATATAAGGTGAATCAATTGAGATATTTCAAAAAAATTCAAAGTACAGCATTCAATGAATGACATACAGACTTTTTACACAAATATTCCACTGTCAACTGAAGGAAAGAAAAAAACGTAACCGTTTCTATTGTAATTGAGCAATATCATACCGGACAATAGCAATAAGACAGTCAGGAGCTTCATCCACACGAGGGTCTCCATGCTGCCAGCTTTGCAAGCCCGTCTGAGATGCTGTGACCTTCCCTCTAACAAGTACTTATATTGACTTATATTGGTTCACACCCTTTTTTGAATAATCCATCCCCTGGTGAGGATGTAACCTCCTTTACCTACGCAGGCAGCTTCTTATTCTGTGTATAACGTGTTTTTCAGCTCTAATTAAAATAATTAACTGGCACTAGCGTTACACAACCAGACTTGCTGAAGCACTGGCAAGTCAACAGTTGTAAGAAAAAGCTATACTGATGGCATGAAGTATGTAAATTATGCAGACAGTGGCATGTTAACTGCAGGAGTCCCCGTTCAGTATGGAGTGATAGCAATAAGAGTTCTCGTTCAGTAAGCGGCCTCCCGTTCATTATATGGAAAGTGGAGTGTTAGCTACAGGATTCCTCATGCAGTATACATGCCGTGAGGGTAGAAGCTTGTTTTCAGTCTCCGGGTTTTGGCCTGCAGGCTGTGATAGCACCTCCCTAGCTGCATCAGCGAGCATGCCTGCTTGGGCTAATGGGCAAAAACTCAAAAACTGTATTTCATGCATTTTGTTTGGAAAGGTCAAGTAACACTGTTACTAACACCCGTAACATGTTCAGTATATCCCCAAGATAAGCCTTTGAGTGTATATGCAATTATCTTATGATCACCATGTAATTGCAACACTGAGTTTGGATATTGGGGGAAACAGAAAAAGTTGCATACAAAGCTTTGAGACTGATGTCATGGAGGAGATGGGGATAAAAATTGAATAGTCATGAGAGATGCTAGAAAAGGGACATTAAGAGCATTCAGGGAACATAGAGTGTTTTAGGTTAAAATATATGTTACGGGAAGAGACGGCTTGAGGCGAGAATATGATGAGATGTGGTTGGACAGGTTATTCCACTGAACTACACAGGAGAAACATTTGGAGTGAGACTCCAAGCTGTGTTGGCGTTGCTGACCAAAGAGGGCAAGATGGGACATGGGTCTTAAGGAACTCGTTGAGAATCTGAAAAGTTTAACTACAGACTTTATGCAAGCATCAGCATGAAGCCAGTGAGGAGGGGTTTAATTACACAAGGCTTGTAACCTATGTTTGAATACCACATATAGGCTGCATCTTGAATCATTTTCAGAGGTTCAACAGTGCAAGCAGATAAACTTGACAGTTGCAGTAGTCTCAAGATCACAGGATAACTAGTGTGTGGATTAAGGCGCCTTTCCACTGCACCAGGTACCATACTTTTGGTACTATAAAAACATACAAAAGTATGGAACTTCAAGGTGTTGGATTTCCACTGCCGTAAAAACTGGTACTGCCACAGATTGACATCTCAGTGCCAGGCAGAGTATTTTGTACTGAATTTGAAAAATGGCTATCCAATATCAAAACATTCTTCCTTTGTCATAGGAATCTGAACTTTGCAAGCATTGCAATTTTAGTGATTGTTCCTTTTCAATTTTATCTAGTATATGGTTTAAAAAATCTGTTTAAAGTTTACCGCCGCTGCTTTTGCCTGAGCTCTGCATGTGCTTAGCGAGCCATACATGATTCTTTTCATCCTTGCAGTTTAAATCACCTATAGATTGGCTTGTGAGAAATGTATTTATTTTGAACTCCTTTTTTGCTTTATAAATATCCCACTCAGTTATGATTCCAGTTTACGGAGCGGGGAAGAAGGCACAGGAGTCCAGGGAGTTGGGTGAACACGGGGTTTATTCAGGGCGAGAGACACTCAGGAGCACAGCACATTGGGAGGTAATGACGTCAATGACTGGACTAGGGAAACATTCACTGAAACTTAAATACACCGAATCAATTAAACTTAACAAGAGACAGTTGAGAATACGAGGATTCTACTACATGAGGTAAATGAGGGGCCGTGGCACACAGGAGGATCAGAACAGTCGGGGTATGACATACTATTTATTACAAAATCACATTGCAATATTAAATTTTTTCCAATGTCTGACTCGTACAGCTCTAGTATATTATACCAAATACTTTTTTATTTCTTGTCATGCCATCCAGATCTTCTTCTGGTTGTTCTGACCAGATCACAATTGAAGCTTGGATCTCTTCATTTGTCCATACATACATTATTGTTACATTATTGTTATGTTAACATTCCGTAAATCTATTAATTTAGTGAGGAATGATCCTGTAACATGCGGTAAATTGATACTGATGTGCTGATAATATACAATCAGATTTTTTTTTAAATGTCTTGCCTTTTAAAAGTGCATCACAAATAGTCTATTCTGCTACATCTCTGCTGTGCTTCTAGTATGTGCTGATACCTTCTGGGAACTATTGACAGGCTCTATGGTCCATAACTGTGAAATAAAATGAATAAATGGTCCTTTAGAATGAACGGAGTTGACATGACACTCTCTCTACATGGCTCTGACTTAGTGGAGCATGCTATTGTTTTGGTAATTTATGAATAACTTGGTAGAGGAAACTTCAAGAGTTGAAGATAGCAACAGCACAGCAGCCACATCTTATTTTAATACTGAGATACTGTGAATAACCTAGGTAAAAAATGGTGGCGTGACAGTACTTTAAAGTCCGGAATGCAAGAGTGCTGTTGTGTACTGTAACTTCTGCCAACTAAATCCATAAATATTACTAACTCAATTCATCACTTGAAGCATCACTTGTCACGCAGTTTAACGTACAGAATGCAAGTGCTTACAGCCCCAGACACCAGCATTTAGGGTTTGCACTTTCAATCTGAAGCAATACAGGCTAATAAAACTTGTCAGGTGTGAGAGAGGGAAGGCAAATTGCGAAATATGGAACAGTAAACATTTTATTTTTCAGTACAGAATGACCTAGAAAAACACAGGATGGGTGGCAACTTTATAATGTCAAACCTTTCCCAGGAAAAAGTAACGAGGCAGTAAGAGAGAAAAACCGATTAAGAAATCTAGGGCTGCAACTATACATTTATTTTGTTTAACCAAGTATTGATTATTTTTACGATTAATTGGGTAGTCAGATAAAATAAGTATTATATTCACTTGTGAGAATAAAGGAAAGAGCTTATGCTACCCGTGTCAGATACTGCGGGATGAAGGATGCGGAAGCGGGAGGGATCCAAAATGAAAACGAAATAAACAAAATAAATAAACGAAAGGATCGCGGAGGATCAAAACAGGGAGCAGGAAACAAGAAGGGCTGGAATTATGACACTAATGACAAGACTGGGGAGCACAAGACTGGGAGGCACTTTATAACACTGGCGAGGGAGCAGATGAGAGGCAGCTGGAGTAGGTCACATGAAGGCTGAGAGAGACAAATAATTAACAGGTGTGGCCGGTTAGAGCCACACTGGGGAGAGAGAACGGGAGAGATGAAAGCAGAGCGTGAAAAACCAGGGCTTGAACAAACAAATAGTGATTTTCATGTCAAGAAAAACAAAATTTTATTGCATGAATTTCCAAATCCAATCACAACAAAAAAATGTAAAGTGCAATCCACTACCATTCTACGCAGTAACTGTATATACTGCTAAGGTAAACATGTACTGAAAAGTTCAAAATGTAAAAAGTGAACACATGGATGGCACATGACGTGCATGTTCAAAATGCTGCCAGTGGTGAACATGGTAGAACCATCTTCATAAGACACTATGGTTAACTGAAAAGGAGACACACTTTGTTACATTTATTTATCAAATAGAGAACATTGGCTATGGTCAGGTTAAAATCAGGTCTGCTAAAAAAATATAACTTTAAAAAAAAGTAGTATTAAAATGTACACATAAAATACTACTCAGACCAAGTTTATTGCACATCTCCACTATCTACACAATGACCAAGAATGTAAAAAAATCACACAGTCCAAATTAATTGTAAATATTGCTGTACACCCCTGTCCCCATTTGTAATCAGCATAGTAATCTGCTGGCGCTAGCCGCTAGCACAATTAGCTGCTCACAGTTAATCCCACAGTTTAGGGAGGGACTGTATTCACCAATATTTTCAAATAGTCATTTTTACCATTACACTGATAATGGACAGAATAAGAATTTTACTGAATGAGCAGTTTGGAAGCTTTCAACGAATGCTCTGAACAAATTTTAACTTAATGACAGCAGCATTGCAACACAAGATTACGTTTCCTGTGATAAGACATCATAACTATGGCTGCTGGTGCTGCTGTACATGCCTTTTTTATCTGCTATGCTTGTCCATTAATGTGTCTATGCATGTTCTAACCATGCATGTGCTCTTCCTTTCTTCCCACATGTCTGGATGGTACTGCCACATCACGAAGGAGACATGCTAATCAGAAGAGCAACGGTGAATGCTTATGCATGATTAAATGCCCTCAGTTTGTCCATAGTGAATATTTATATACTGTCAATGCAGTGAGTTGCTCCAAAACGCAATACGGAATTTTTCTGCACTGTTAAATGCACTGAGATGTTTAAAGCAACATTCCAAAAGTTTATGAAGTATAAAATTCAATTTTAAAAAATGCATAGTTATTTCGTAACATGTGTGTTAACTCATACCCACACATAATGTCCATCCTCATCAATTTAATATCTGCTTTGTTTCATGATCAGAGAGGGATCAGGGAGGAAAGAAAATACGACGAAACATGTACTACTATATGACAAGTGTCCTGGTTTGGGACACCCCATCACTCTTCTTCACAGGTGGCTTAGCGTTGTCACAGAAATTTAAGGCTGGAGTCTTGGATCAAATATGAAGAGAACATTTAATAAGAATAATTGGACAATCAATTGGACAAGAACAATCACTAGAGTGTAAGAAAAAGCATTAGTCCTGTACTATTCTAACAAGGTCCACATGCACATCCACCAAGGTCAAGGCTCGGGGCAGATACAGGGCCAGAGCCAAGTGGATTACATCATTTTCAAGATGCCACAGTAAGAACTTGCCTATAGACCTAGGCTTGGCACAGGACCTGGCCTGATAAGGCGATCCTCCAGACTCACAGGAAACAGAGGAAGGTAGTCATAACATGGAAGAAAAGTGGCCCACTGTCTCAGGGCCATGGCTACAAGATAGCAGAAGGAGACTCTACTGGAAGGGGCAATTTACGGCACTGCGCTCAAGGCCTGTTGGCCCACAATAGTGATGCAGGCAAGCTGTGTTCATTTCTAGGCCTTCACACCCAGAACAATATGTTTTATGTCTATTTCATATATGATTCATAAATAATTGATAAACATTCCTGCCTTACCTGTTTCTTCATCCTGCAGGCTGTGTATTGATGATGGGTAATTTCTTTCCCTTTCAGTCTGCCTATGTGACCTACCACTTGCTCCCAGGCATCTTGACCTTCACAGTCACCTCTCTTGCGTTTGACCAGGACAGCATGGCAGAAATGTGGCAAACAGAATTGTTGGGAAGATGGCATCCTATGATGGTGCCAAGTGGATAGTGTGCACCCACCCATTCTGCGGCGAATGTCTATTACAGGAGATTGCGTGACTATGTGCTTAATTTGTCAACAATGGGTTTGGCTTAGTTAGGCAATTCCTCTGATTAACAGGGGTGTCCACATACATTTGGCCATATAATGTAGAAATAACAGATCACATTTTGATTACTGATTTGAATGCATGATTCACTTTGGAGTGCCCTTTCTTTAGAACAGTGTCCAGCCATCCTCCATTACATCCTGTACAGGATGATGCTGAACCTGGAGATCTATCACAGATGGCACAGGGCAGGGTCCACTATAGATAGGATACTAGTTTATAACGGAGCAAACACTCACACACATAATCACTAAGGACAACTTATGGTGCTTTTTAAAGCCAAGAGCAAATTATTGAGCCTGCAGCTGCCACCTTGTCAGCACAGCCATCCACATATTCTGGGATCTTTTTATAGACTTCCCAGAAAATTGTCAAATTCAGTAATTCTAAAACTGTAGGGTGCAAGTGATTTTCTGAATATTCTGTAATAAAGTTTCTATTGATTTTTGGCATATTTTATCAGTAGCAGTAAGATAGCTGGTTGATGAAATGTATCCTGGGCTCTGCAAATTTTTTTGTGGGGGAATTTAGTTACATAATTTTTTTTGGAAAGGAGGGGAGAATGTGTAAGATAGACTTGTTATAGTATTATTTTTGTTATACTGCGATATTTTTGTTTGGCAAAATTTATCATGGGTGAAACATTCCCTCTCCTGAGATAAATTTGTCGTGGGAGAATTTAATTCTGTCCAAGTCAGTGGTTGAACATGAAGGAACAGGCACAGATCTGGGGTGCGTTTCCCAAAACCATAGTTGCTAACTACCAACTTACGTGGTTCGAACTATGTAAGTACGACGCAGGTGTTTCCCGAAACCATAGTTCGAACTACGGAGGTAACGATACGATGTAGTACGATGCATCGTTAAACGACACAGGTGTTTCCCGAAACCACAGTTCGAACGAATGTTCGCAAACACTGTTGTTAAGTTGCATAGTTCGAACTACAGCTCTTGAGCTGTAGTTAGAAGTGTAGTTCCGGGTAAACACGTCAGCGATGGTGGAAAATGCAGTCCAAGAAGGGTAGTTACACTGTTATAAACTGACAGATTTTGTACCTCTTGGTTGTTAATAAAACTTTAAAAAAGAAAACTGTAGCGGAGACTGCAGTTGGGATCACTCTCCCAAGTCGCTGGGACTGATTCTAGTTGTGTGTATCCCGGAGTGCCGGCCAGAACACCACTTAAGGCTCAGGATCCTGATGAATCTTTATTCTTTAATTCCAGAACATCATCCCCTCTCCAGGTCTCATATCACACAGGTGCGGCTGTAGGTGCTGGGGTGTGTATAGGTGTATCAGTGTGTGTGTGTGTGTGGTCTAAAGGAAACAAAAGTATGGTAAGTGTACACTCAGCAAACTACCAATAACAATGCCAGCTTACAACCATACATGAACACAGCAATCTCTCTGTCCGCGTATAATCGAATCCGCATGCTAAAGTTAATTATACGAACACAGCATTGCACTGTATAATATGCCCCACGCTATACCATTATAATCTCTTCCTAATTTAACATTAACAGAGATTCTATGCATGAAACTCACGTCTGACATACAACTATACTTGGCAACGCGAAAGGCGCGAAGGGCACATTTACTAATTACCTTAATGATTATTAAACAGAACGATCGGCGAGAAGTAATAGATAACCACTTGTATAATACAGGCACAAACATAAATAACCAGACTTAATATTTGTCTTACCTTTTAGTCATTTACGCACACAAACAGAATGAACTGGCACTCACCGTTAGCACCGCAATTAACTTTATGTTACTGAACAGAAAATAAAAATGGAGACCGCAACTAATTTCGCGCCGAGCGTACCCACGTCCTGCCATGGAAACAATAAACTAATGGCCGCTTCCAGGTAACGCTACAACTGGACTAATGAAAGCAACTAAACAAGAATTTAAACTCTAAACACTTAACAGGCAGGGGGGGGCCTTTTGTACAAAAACAAAAAAGGTACTCACCGTGTAAGTTAGAAATTTAATAATCTTCAATACCTAATAAGGAATAATTTAGCTTTACGATCACATATAATGTGAAGTGGTCTGAAAATGTAGTTTGAAACGTAATTGTTGTGTGGGTCTCTGGTCATAAGT
>JAODKC010000532.1:0-10945 GCA_026777985.1 Mormyrops attenuatus
TTTCTGAGATATTAATGTTTGTTTACATGGTCACGTGACACCAGCGTGAAGTTAGCCCCCCATTTGCGTCTGATTTCGACCAGTTAATGCTGGTGTCACATGACCGTGTAAATAAACATTAATATCTCAGAAATTAAAGGAGCACAAACAAAAAATTTAACGGCACATACCAGCACAAACGCATTACACACGATTGCGATCAGTTTGGTGGAAATCAGATGCAAATGGGGGGCCAACTTCATGCTGATGACGTCACCATGTAAACAAACAATTATATCTCAGAAACTAAAACAGCACAAACAAAAATTGTAACGGCACAATCCGGCGCAATCGCGGCACATACGATTGAGACCAGTCTGGTTGAAATCTGAAACATATGGGGGGCCAACTTCACACAGGTACATACAAGTTGTCTTAGGTTGATGTTCACGGTTCGACTTCTGAGATTCAGATCGAGTTCTACACTCAAAAGAATCAACTAGGGCACGTGTTTGATTAGCAAAGTAGTAATATGTTTTCATTACATGAATAAATCATTTTTATGGTCATTAAATGCTTCATTCTTTTTTGTTGAACATGACTCAAAGAAAATTCTGACGAGTCAAATTAATTCATGGCAATCCAATGAGAATGAGGTCCATCAAACCAATGACTCTGATATCATCAGCTATTGCGTATGCTCCACGCCCACCAGATGCGGAAAAGTCCCTTGAGACGTTAACGAGGGCGCGTGGAGTGAATCCTTTGGCATACTTGACAGTGAGGTAAATAATTCACATATCTCTTGATAAATTTATTTAGGTTAGTAGTGTGAGAGATAAATAGTAGTTTCTTAGAAATATCTGAGTTATTTTAGTGAGTTTTATTTTATTGCTGTAGACTTTGAATGAGGTGTGGTGTGTTTCATGGTTATCTGCGCGGTTAGGACTGTTTTATTTCTGGGGTTTGCTGACTTTGAGGAGCGCAATGTCGGCGGGAAAGCCGTGTAGGGCCGTGATGTTTCATGGTTCGTCCTTAAACGCATGACTATATCGCTCCAGCACCTCAGAAAGTACTTTAGGTGCAGGCATTTTTGCATTTTGACTGACACTTTTGATTGTTTTCCAGTCCAATCTTATTTTTTAAGCCAGTTTCTACCACAGAGTGAAGGTCCATTCCCTTGTACTACAACCAGAGGCAGATCAGCAGACTGATCTCCATAAGCAACTCTAACTGTAAACTGCCCTTTTACTGGAACAGCTTGGCCTGTGTAAGTCTTCAGCGTGACATTACTGCCCTCTAGCGGTACATGTGCAAAAGTCTTTTTGTAGACAGCTTCTGCTGAGATTATACTGATAGCCGCCCCCGTGTCTATTTCCGTCAGAAGATGTTCTTTATTCACTTCAAAATTTACTTTGAATGCCTGCCCATCACTTTAATTCACGCTAAGCACTGCTCCGGCTTCTACTTCCTCTTCTGCATGCACATAGCTCGTGACTTTTCGTTTGTTTTGCCTCTGCTCCCCTTTTTTTATGCACGGTTCACTGGCCCTACACGCCCTTCGGATATGTCCCAGCTTCCCACGTGCGTGGCAATGACTGTTCTTAAAATAACAGTCCCTTGCACCATGCTTTTTGCCTTTACACCTGTGGCATTCCACTTGTGTTAAATGCTTAGCCCTTTGTTCTACCTTGTGAACAGAGGCGGATGCATCATCGCTGTGTCTCAGCTGCTGTGCATCCCGCTGGGCTGTTTCCATGTTGAGTGTGACTTCAAGGGTTCTAGAAAAAGTTAGACCATCCATGGAGAGCAATTTCCGCTGGCAACCCTCGTCACGGACACCGCTGACAAACCCGTCGCGCAGAGCTTCGTCCAGCCGGTCTCCGAAATCACAGCGCGCAGCCAACTGCTTCAACTCAGCAGAGAATTGACTGACCGTTTCGCTTTTCTTCTGAGCACATTTTCGGAACCTGAAACGCTCAGCGACGACCAGCGGCTTGGGTTCATAATATCCTTTAAGGATTGCCACGATCTCCGGAAAAGTTTTATCCTTTGGCTTTAGGGCTGAACTGAATTTCGCAAAAGGCTGTATGTCGAAGCACCAATTGCGCTTAACAAGGTCGGCACCTTTTTATCCTCTTCAATATCATGTGCGTCGAAAAAAAGTTCCACGCGGTCTGCATATGCTGACCATTGTTCAATTTCAGGTTTAAACTCGTCCGGTCTTGCAAAGCTCGCCATCTCTCCGCTATTTACGCGCTTAAAATCCGCTTTACCTCGTCACCAATTATGTGGTGTATTTAGAAATAATGAGGCAGCAGCGTTGCTTGGAATTGCCGTTTATTAGAGAACGGTGGCATCCGTCAGGCAGGCCTGTTTGCTTCTACACACACACACACACACATGAGCATGCGCAGTGCACACCAACTTGAAATACAGCAAGCCCATTAGGACATCACATTACCTAAAGCTGCTGTTTTTGTCAGTGGAGTTTGGTGGCTTTGAGGAGTGCACTATAGTGGGGGACAACAGCATTAACCCAGTGAATGAAGGGTTTAATTCAACTAAACCAGAGTTTAGGGGAAATAATAACAAGGAGCAAGATAAAAATCTGTCACAGTAATTGCATGTGCATTTTCTTTTTCTGTAATATCTGCACTTAGTTTTTGAATTCAGAATTATTTAGCTGGAATATTCGGGTCATCGTTTCTCTGCTCTCTGGTGCTCTGCATTAAGGCTGACTAACAGTCTTCACATTTAAGTGTATGTAGATATTAACACAAATTCATCAGAGTAATAACTTAATCCCCCTGACCCAAACCCGGCCTGTGTTTGGTATATTATCGTTTGCTAATGCATATTTCTTTTTCTATCAGTGACGTTTATGTAGCAGTGCAAGCATTGTGTCACCAGAGAAAGCAGTAGGTACAAATTACTTCAACATTATAAATTACATCATCATTATGGAATAGGCCAATATTTTCTGTGCATATATGTAAATTGTCCGTGCACATTCAAGACGTGGAGTGGACTGAACACTCATGTCTATAAAGCTCATTCATCTCAGTTTACACAGACAGCTTCCAGTTCTGTAACTTTTAAATGTGAGTTATGTGAATGCAGTGATGTCTTCTCGGAGAGAGATTTTTTTGTCCATATTGGAACACATCTGCGAAGTAACGAGACAGTTAGTTGTGTGTTTCTTTGTTGCCATTTCAAGACATATATTTACAATACATTCTATACACACAAAGAGAGGAAGCATCATCCACACACACTTAAAGATTTTAAAGCCAGCGTAGTTACACTTGTGGACCCGGTTCAAGTGACAGAGTCCTCTGATAATGTAAGGGCTAGCTGTTCTGCAGATGTATCCTATGGTGAATTTGAAAGTGAGTCAGTGACAGAAAGTGATTATAGTGCTGTTGAAAATCAGCCAGAACTAATTGAACGGAAAATAGCAGTAATATTGTTGAAATTGGAACATATATTTCATGTTCCATCAAAAGCAGCAGATGAGTTATTAGAGGAGTTACATTTTCTGTTAGGTTCAGCTATTGCGCCTCTCACAAAGCGTACAATTACAGAAATTTTCAAAAGCCACAACCTCAATATTGGTCAGGATGTTATTGAAGAACTTGCCAATTCTGTGTGTGTTTCTAACCCTGTGGCTAAAATTTTGGGAAAGTGTGGCCCTCTTGCCAGTTCTTATAAAAGACAATTATACTACACACTAAATTTTAGGGTTGTAGAGCCTGTTGAGTATTTTTTATCTACAGACCAAAGGAAGTCATTTCAGGACATCCCTTTATTACAGTTATTGCAGGAAATACTGAGTCACAATAAATTACTGGATAGAGTGATTGAAGAACAAATAGCTCAAGAAAATGGAGAGAATCTGAATGGTGATCAGTGGGTTTACAGATCTTTTCGCGATGGTGAACATTATAAAAGAAATAGCTTTCTAGCTGTTGAGAAGTTGAGAATTTCCATAAACCTTTATATTGACGATTTTGAGGTTTGTAATCCTCTTGGCACCTTGGGAGCTTTGTGGTGTATACTGGGTCTTGGGCAATTTACCTCCTGGCTCTCATTCAGCCCTCTCATCCATTTATTTGGCAGTCCTTTGTAAAAGTGAAGATTTGAGGACATTTGGGTTTGAAAAAGTCCTGGATCCACTTTTGAAAGATCTGGTAATTTTGGAGCACCATGGTGTGTTCATCAGTCAGTTGATCGAGTGTATTACAGGAACTGTGAGTTGTGTCATAGCTGACAACCTAGGAGCCCATGGGTTGGCAGGTTTTGTGGAAAGTTTTTCTGCTGAATACATCTGCAGATTCTGTACAGCTAAAAAAATCTGAAATAAAGTCGGTGACTGCTGGTGTATTTGAGCATAGAACACCGTTACTTCATGAAGCCCATTTGAAGCGTGCACTAGAAACAGCAAGTGCGTGTTGTGGAGTTAAACAGTATTGTATTTTGAGTAAGAATCTGAGCCATTTTCATGTCACTGCAGGCTGCCCTCCAGATGTAGCACATGATCTGTTGGAGGGCATAATACCCGTGGAGCTTGCTCATTGTTTTTCTCTTTTAATCTCTAAAATGTACTTCACCTTAGAAAAACTTAACAACTTGATCCAACATTTGGAGTACAAATGGGCAGATAAAACCAATCAGCCTCATGCAATACCACAGACTTTCTCAGTAAAAAAAAAACATTGGTGGAAATGCACACAAAAATTGGTCTCTCCGTCGATCGTTGCCTCTAATTATTGGTCCACTTGTTCCAGAGGACGAACCTGCACGGCATATGTTTTGGATCTGAAGGACATTGTGGAGCTTGTTGTAGCCCCTGTCCAGTCTGATGAGCCGATTTCATACCTCGAGTGTAAAATCAGTGAACATCGCCAGAGATACCAAGAACTTTTTCCAAACAACAGTGTTCTCCCTAAACATCATTTGGAGCACTACCCTGCTCTGATTCGGCTCTTTGGGCCTCCTGTCCACAAAAGGACAATGAGATTTGAGGCGACAAATAGTTATTTTAAAAAGATTGCTCGCCATACCAACTGTTTTAAAAACTTAACCCTCACACTTGCCAGAAAACATCAGCTCATGATTGCCTCTGACTTGCACTCTTCTGACCATAGGACACCTTTCTGCAGATTTTTATTTTGCACGGCAGGATATACTTTTTTGTGAAAAAGTTCTCTGCTTGGTATCGAGAGCACTTTAGAGCTTTTGAACTTGACATGTCACATGTGAGAGAGGTGTCTCTGATTGAGCATGGGGAACTACTTGATGACTACCCGTTAGCTGCCTATTCAGTGGGAGGCCTGCACTCTGAAGAGACACACTAACTTGCAGGGAAACAGGAGTAATGTTTGTAAGTATTTTCCTCCTATATCACCTGGCACAGTAAATAATAAATCATGCTTTGCAGACCAGCTGCTACTTAATTTATTGAGAATTGACTGTTGATTTTTTAAACTAATCAGTCATTACCTAAAAGAATGCAAGACAAATCTGGAAATTGCACTATTCACTTGTCCTTTTCCAGCTACAATTTCCTAGAGACCAAGGTGACATCATCAAATTATTGTTGATTGCCTTAATTGTTGACATTAAAATTTGACCCATGTATACACAAACTCACACAATATTCGATCAGTGCATCTTTATTTTTTTAATAATTGTCCAGTTCAACGTGATGGCCCAGCCCATAAGACTGAGGATCATACTCGGAGAAGATGATGCCAGGAAACTAATTTTACCAGCAGGGATATCAGACTCCACTGAGGAACTGTGCCAGGAAATAAAGACTAATTTTGGAGCGCAACAGGATTTTCGCCTTCAATATCAAGATCCTGATTTTGGAAATGAGTTCGTAAACCTGACTGCGATCTCTGAAATAAACGATAAAGCAACTTTAAAAGTTGTATACTTATATACTATATCGTTGCAAAGTTTTACAGAAAATGAAGCAGTGACTTGTCAACCTGTAGCAGTATGGAGTCCAACACATTCCTTTTCAAGCTCTTCAGCAGACACGGATAATACAAAGCCTGCTTCATCATCAGGTTCATCGCCATCTACAAGACTGTCACGGTGGCCAAGTGTCTTCACAGTCCCTCGTTTCAGCTATGAGGCTGAACTACAACTTGAAGGCCAATGCTGAGTTCAGTGCTGGTGGAACTCATTTGACCCCCTCACCAAAACTGAAATCCCACCTTTTAGAAAGACTGGCTGAAGAAATAATTAAATTTAAAGTCTATCCAACTGACAATGACCTGAATGAAGTCGCAGAGGCCCTTGTGAAAAAGCATCCGTGTCTGAGGGAGCAGGGATCCTTCAGTGGCTGTTATGGTTGGAAGATTAGCCTCAAGTATAAAATGGCCAATGTCCGGACCAAACTCAGAGGCCTGGGCTGTGCTGAGGTGATGGTAAATTCACTAAAGAACAAGGCCCAAGACAAAAGTCAGGCAGCGTTGAATGTGAATAAGCCTAGAAGGGCAGAAGTCAATTACTGTCCCCATTATCCAAAAGGAGAAACCACTGACAGTCTGGAAAAGGAGAGAATTGCACTGATTTCAGAGATTCGGAAGAGAAACAATGACCATATAGTGACAATGAAAATGGAGAAGACTTTCTCATATAGAAGGCAAGAAGTTATTCAAGGACAGCCCCTTGATTGCAGACTTCAAAAGCAGATGGCCAGCTCTGTTCACTCAGAAAGACGTGCATGTCCTATATGTAAGGCTTTATGCCCCTAGAATGTGTTATATAGTGATGACCAGTTGTTTCTCTCTTCACTAATATTGATATAATATAGTGATCAAACAGCTAATAATTCCCAGTATGTCCTTTCTCTGCTGCATATTGTGTTCTAACAGTGCAAGTGCATTGTTCATGTTTCTCAGATCGACAAGGAATTCCTGCGCATATCGACTTCTGAGCTAGACAGGTACACTGCACGCATGATGGAGATCTTTCGATGCAAAGGTGGGGCGGCTGGAAGAAAAATGAGACAGTCTGCAAGGTTTGTGTTAAAATAGTTAGACCTGTGCTTATGAAGTACCTTTTATGCCCATATCACGACAATTTCATGAGCAAAAATATCTATACATATGGTAGGCAAAAGTCCTAAGATGTTTTTATCTAATCAAACATCATATTGTTATACCAATTACACAAGTGTCAGTCTGAGATTAATAAGTAATTGATGAAATCATATGGTAAATTTTGATCATAAGGAAAAAACATTAGTATGTGTGGGTTGCCTCATTTTGTGTCTGATTTGGTTGAGATAGATGAGTACTTGCCTTTTGGTCTCCTCCCACCTAAGTATTGTCTACCACAGTTCTTTTTTCAAACTGCTGCCTAAAAGCTAAATATTGTCATAATGGATTCCTTTTTTCCCCCAGGATGACACAGTACATACAAGATGAGCATGCATCCTAATGTCCTTGTGTGTCTACCTGAACGAAGACCATGAGAAACTTGTGAAGGAATACACGGTGAGTTACATTTACAAGGTGTGACAAAGATGTAGACTTAGAGCACATGTTTCATTCACACATTTACTTGTGCATTCTGTTATTTATTATGGGTAATAAATTTGATATATGAAATAGCAAAATGTGACACCCTGTATGACTAAAAAATATTGTAATTTGTCCTTGTTTTTGTTTCATGTCAAATGTCTGAGGTTGGAAACTAGAGACATAGAATTTAGAATTTGGTAAACATATCAGTTTCTAAAACAATATTATTTTAATATATTTTGTACAGAGCTGGGCAGGTGTTGTAAATAATTCATGCATATGGATAAAATGCCCCACCTAATTCCTCTAGGAAACTGTAGGTGGGCTTTGAATGCTGTGTAGGCAATGGTAGGTCACTTTTATGCAACCGTCTTGATGTGGTTGACTGAGCTCTTTTATAGCGATCATTGGTCTCTGTTACTTCCTTCTTTATTTCTACAGTTAATTCTCTCATTGCTCACTGGGATGTCCAAGCTTAGATTTCACTTTTAACTGTTTGGTGCATCTGTATTATTCTTGTACATCTCTAATTGTACTGAGTTAATTTTTTTTGTCATAAAATTGGAAATGTTTTTATAATGTTATCAGCAATCAGCATATTCATCTTTTTTGAACCCATATCTAGACTCAAACAAATGTATTTATTATCATATTTTACTTCACAGAAAACTGAGGCCAACACTGAAGCCATGGAAAAAACTGTGATGGGAGTGTATGTCATACAGCAGGAGGGTGCAGAGCCCGGAGATGACCCAGAGAACATTGGTGTCCTGATTGAAGGTGTGGAGGTTCTCACTGGTTTGAGGATCATCGCGATTGCTTGTGCTCTGCTATTTGGACTGATATACTGTCTGAACCTAAGCTACCCACTGGAGCTCAAATGCACTTTTGAAGTCCTGCAAAAGATTATCGTGAATCTGGATGGACAGAGGTTGGCGTCCAAGGCACAGTTCCTAAAAAACAAGCTAATGGGGTGAATGAGCTTGAAACAGACTCATGGAAGCCAGATGTTTTTCCATATCTCAGCAATGCAGGTTTTTTTGTGTTTAACTTTGAAAGTTCAAAATTAGAAGTTATAACAATGTTCAGGAGGACTATTTGGTTTGCTCAGTGGACTTGAGACAAAGATTGTTGGCATAAGTTAAAGTCTCATACACTTACAGTGTAAACTCCGATTTTACCAATGGAGCACTGATTTACAAAGATCTGACATCTCAAGTTAGCAAAAGGTATGCAAGCAACATTACAATAATGTTTCATTTCTTTTGATTTATTTTTTGCAGTGCAAGTGTCGAATGTTATAACAGTGATTAAAATGGTGTTAAAATGCATACAGTATTGTTGGTTCCAGTGCATATTTTATTACATTTTTACAAATAAGTTTTTCATCTGAATTTTTGCACTTGTCATTTTAAGTTTTAAAATTCTAAGTCCTGCACAAATCCCAAAAGACTGCTTTAGGGCTATTATTTTTTGTTGGCAAAATATTCTACATTTGTTGAATGTTAAACCTTATATGACAGAAGTGCCCACATTTTGAAGGACTATTTCTGAACTGTTTTATTTCCCACACATTTCCACAATATGGCAGTGTTGACATGATGATGATAGTTAAGATCTGGGGTAATGTTTAGTCCATGGGAAGACAGCGTGTCTTCACTGCTCTGGAAGTTCTGTAGTCTCCTACATGCATTGCTGTTAATGAAAAATTCTGAATGTACCCGTTATTTACTCATCTTGTCAGCTCAGCTTGATCTCTTAGCTTTGAACCACCCCTAAGAAGAGTGTGGTTGCAATTTGGACTATTGATTTGCATTCTTGGGTGGTGTACTGGTCTCTCTGTGTGTTATGGCAGTGCGTCAACACAGATTAAACAGTAAGCCAAACTTGTTTTCCACAAGCCAGGAGATGCGAGCGCCTTGCTCCTTTATTTTCTCTTCAGTTCACGGAGACAAGTGAAAACCGAGTAAAACTGTAACAGCAGAAACAATAAAAAAAACTTAAAGTATCTCTTTAGATAGGCCTGTAGTAAATCCCTAATCCACACTTTCTGTCGCGCCGCAGCGCTCAAGCACGGAGCGGGGAAGCAGGACAGAAGCAATTGTCGGGGAAACGAAGGTCTTTAATAAGGAAAACACCAGGCAAGGCAACACACTGACGATGGACGTTAAGATTGACGTCAATGACCGGACTGGGGAAACGAACGTAACGCGGACTTAAATACAAGGAACTAATGACAGTGACAGGAAACAGCTGGTAAACACGGGGAATCCACACGAGGGTAACGAGTAGGCGTGGTCAACGAGGAGGCGTGGTCAACGAGGGGGCGGGACGAGCAGGGCAGGACAGGTACATACCATCTAAACACAGAAATACAAAGAATTAGCATACTCACTTACTGAAGCAAACCAAAACAACGCTATTTTACAAATAAACAAACCATCACCATCCGCCGATATCATAACCACAGCAAATACACAAATCAATCAAAATAATAAAAAACACATACAGTCACAGACGTTGCTGTCGTAGGCATAGGAAAAAAACACCAAACAATCGATCGGAAACCCAGGCAATTCAGCGCGGCATATATCTCCCCATGCGTCGCCTTCGAGCATCCTGTGGCCTGTACTACGAAGGGGGTTTAACCAAATCAGACTTAACCCGGAGGTAATTTGCGAACGCGAGGTTGACAAAACCAGGTTGATTCAATCGGTGCTAATCAGTACTACGACGCCAGTTAAGAAGGTGGTTTGTTACATCGGTGTTAACTGCATTGGAGTTTGTGCGCGTTCACATAAATGGAGCGCGTTCACATAAATGGAGCACGTTCGACCTCGCAAGTCACCGTTTGACTCATGGCGCGATCTCCATATTTCACGGAGAGAGACTCCATGCTAATTATGCAGGGTTATGAGGAGTTTGAATCAACGCTACAAAGAAGGTCCAATACTAATATGGAGTAAGATCGCTGTCAAAAATAACTCGTAATAATGTACGTCAAATGTACGTTTCACAAGCGTAAATTACGCTCGCTTCTGAAAATTACGAATAGATTCTCAAGCCCGAACAACCTGTCAAAAACGTCATTGGACGTACAAGGCATTCTCTATCGAGGAAGAAACAATCGATTTTTGTTACTACGCATGTGCCGGAAAGATGGAGAACCAACCCAACGCGCCGAATTCACAGGTATTTCTATTAGTTTGCTTGTTGTTGCACAACACTTTCTCGGTGTACAAAATGTAAAAAAAAAACTTAAGGTAAAGTATGTTATACTTTATTCATACTAATTATAGTTGGTTATTATTTATTATAATATGTTGTGACTGTCTTAATTTCTGTCATTGCAGAAATGTGTATTTTGCATAGTATACAGAGACCTGGAATGTCTATGACGTATTAAACTTTTTATGTTCTGT
>JAODKC010000533.1:0-10941 GCA_026777985.1 Mormyrops attenuatus
AGACGGTTGAATTTAGTTCTGCAGTATTAGCACTACCCCTGGCCAGTTTGTGTACTGCAACAAGTTGTTAAAAATACGACAGTAGCGCTGTAGCAGCGTAGTTGTTAGTTCGATTTTTTCGGTTAAGCAAAGTTTGGCAGACAAAGGCTTTTGATTGGCTTGTGATTCACCTTGCAAAGCTCACGATGGCAATGGCTGTAAGCTCTTGTATTCATTTTATGTTTAGGAATTATAAGAATTGTTTATTTGGGGAGTATATTTGATTAATTTGTGTAACAGCTTATAGCCGTATTCCTGTGTGCGAACAGAGTTTAACGTAATTTGTATCAGTGTTTATTTCAGAATGCTTATTTTACTTAGTAAATCAGTTTAATCTTTGTGCAAATGTATATATTAATAAATGTAAATTCTATATTTATTCTATATTCTATATTTATAAATTCTATATATTTATATAGTTTCACTCTAATTCAAGACTCAATAAACCGGATGCTAATTGCTTAGCCTCAGTTAATCTGGTTCGATCTTGGATTGAGTTTAGCTAACTATCTAACTGTACCTAAGCTCTATCACGCATAGCGAGGACAGTATAGCCCAGGAAAGCGCGTGACACAATAAACACTGGGATATTTTTATTTTAGGATGTCCTACAGTTAAATAAGGGATTGCAAATTAAAACTGACAAGCAAAAACAAAAACCATTTATATAACACAAAGCAGCTGCAATAGCAGGCAATGGGAGCTCATAGAGGTTGTTGGTTCAAATCCTGTAAAATTGCCAGGAGTGAATATAAAGTCTTTGCTGGCAAAATGAAATACAACTTTGAATGCCAATGGAAAGAGCCTTTCTAAAGAGCCTGGGTTACTGCAGCTGTTGGGCCAATGTCAACATTGTCGTATATTGTTGAAATTCCTGAAGGTGCAACCTGTTTTGGATAACAGGAAATGGCTGATTAGAGAGTTTCTGCTGAATTACACACCAACAGCAAGGTGCAGTGATGGAAAATGTCTGGTCATTCTGTAAAATATGAAGTTTCAACTGCATATACTATATCTAGATAACAAAATTGTGCAAACTTGTGGAAAAGAACACAGGTCTTCATGAATTTGCTTTTAGCTTACATGTGCTCCTCTCATTTACTTCCTGTGTATTTTCATTTATAATTAGATTTATGTATATGACCAGTGCATCACTTACAATAATTGTGCATATTGTTTTATTTCACTCACCGATGGACTTTTCAAAAAGTCATAACAGGTGGATACATCTCCAGGTGGCGCTGCTTGTCTACAGCCAATGTCCTGGAAACAAAGGGACCACATTAAGCAACATTAGATCTGCTTTGGGAAAATATGAAAGCATTGAAATATAAAGCTCTTCATAATTCTGCCATTTCTGCTTAATTTCTATATTAGCGTATATTTCAATCCTCTTTAATGAGTAATGAGATGAATCTGTAATGAGATGAATCTCTACATTAGTTTATTACTTTTCATATTAATGATCACAGTCTTTAAGATGCAGTATGTCCATTTGCCAGCATGCTATGCTACCACTTTCAAGCGATACAAAATAAACTAAAAATGTTATTAAAAAGTTATTTTGAGTATGGTACATATCATGTGGTTAAACAGTACTTGAATTTTGTAAACCATAACACATAAATACATGATTACACAGCATGGATGAAAATTTTCCTTCTCGATTATTAGGCTGTACAGCAGAAGCAGCCCCACTAGTGACACTGGACAGGACTCTCTACACCCCCTTTCTGGCAGCCCACTCAGGCTTGGCAGACCCATAGACAACTAAGAAGCAGCAGTACTGGAGAAACAGCAGTGATTCTCTGGCAAGGATGGCTCAAGACCACGTGCGTCGGGATAAGAAGCTCATCTGCTGGTGCTGCTGGGACAAGGGGCACGCTAATGTCCAGAAGCCTGCACCAGAGCTCCCAGCAGACATGTGGGAGATGATGGACTCCCGTCCGTAAAGCCCCAGGGTGTCACTTTGGTTGAACATTGAGAGGGGTTCAGGGCTCCAACCATTTTGTGATTATTTGAGGGGGGTGTATTGGCCAGTTTTGATTATTGTGGGGGTTACAACCCCCACAGCCCCCGTAATATACACCCATGCATACTGCGCTTCCTGAAGCCACCCGTGCCAGCCTGCTGGACCCCCATCTGAGACATCAGTGAGCAAGGAGGGCGAGAGTTCCCAGGGACTCAACCGGCCAGCAAGAGCTCTCAGCTCACCAGCGGCAAGGAAACATGCCTCGGTTTCCCAGACGTTACAATACTTTCAGCAGCCATGTGTTTAAAAATGTATAACACCTACTTACACCACAGTTATGACACATTTCACTTACATGTTTTACATAAAGATCGGCCTTTGGGTTTAACAGCACGCTATTTCCAAACGACTGGCTTATGATCTTTGCAACAGAATATTTTTGATTTAAACAGAGGGGGACAGTTCAGGTCCAAAAAGTAAAATAATAATGTCGTCAACTGCATAGTCCAATGTTTGAACCACTGGAAGAACATGGCCCTCCCAAGTGGTTCGATAGTCCTTAGCAGTGATGCGCCCATCTAGAGCATCTAGTCGTGGGTCTAGCAACACACAATTCTGCACCCGCGGGATTCACAAAAAATTGACAGCCTCTATTGGGCATCTCCTGTATCAGTGTAGTGCTGGACAAGCATGGTGGGGCAGCATTTGTCATCCCAGGCGGCGAATATGTCTAACTGCCCATCCAACAAAGTCCTCAACTGGTGTCGCTGCTCAGTCTTCAAACCCACGCTGCTCTCCAGCTACTGCTCCTTGACTGCCTGCACCATTTCTGTGGAGGGTTGCATTGCTGCATTTGCACTGTACCGAGGAATTTTGCTGCTGGCCGCCATCCTGCCAGTGGGGCACTACGCCGAAGTGGAGTGTGGCTTGCTGTTTGTACATTGCTGTTTACTCCCAGGTGGCACAACAAGTCCAGCCCGATGATGCAAGCATCCCGGATGTTGGTCAGCCACACCTCTTGCTGCATGGTTCACCCCACCAGCTTGATTCGGAGCCGCCACCTCCCTTTGATTGGGGTGCACAGTGATGGAGGCTAGCTGAGCTCCCACCTTGGCAGGGTTGGCTGGGTCTTGCCTGGGCAAACACTGGGGCAGATGAGGGTGATAGTGGACCCTATATCCACCATGGCTTTGCAGTGGGTGTCCTGAACAGTGCAGTTCACATACAGCCCATGTTTGTGACCCAGCAGGCTAACTTGTTGACGATGGGGTGAGGGCTCATTGGTGGGCAGTGAAACCGATGACTCCCTCACAGCACCACCTAGTTGGAGTTTTCAAGGGGCTGCGTAGGGTTGCACCGGGGGGGGCTGGGGCAAATTGCCCGGCCTCCCTACAGCGGCAGCAATGGGCATCAGATGCTGGGCCACCCTGGCTCAGTGTGGGTCACTCGCACTCGCTGGGATGTGTTCCCCCCCGTATCTATGCTTATGGTCACGATCTGTAGTAACTCAGCTCAAGTCAAATAAACAGTACATATACTGTAAATGTCTCTTCCCACTGAAAATGGCCTTTTATCCAAGCCCAGCTTTTATTTCAAAAGAAACCACCGTAAGCACAATCAAACATAATAAAATTAGCCTTTTGTCATGCAGTTTTTCCTTCCAATGATGGCTGCAAGTGGATTTTAAAATATGCATTGTGGGGTCTATTCATCCATGCAACTTAAGTCCAAAGAGCGCCTAGCTGTGCATATTCTCCCATTGACTTAGAGCATATTCACACTTGTCTCAGTCGCCTTATACCATGCCCGAGAACGATTGCCCCCTCCCCTCTCCACTCCCCCGCTGGTATGCGCTCGCATTGCACTTAAGGATCCTGGCCCAGCTTTCATCATCACCGTGCAACTTTTTTGTGATGAAGAAATCATAGGAAGGGAAGCGCTATAGCACAACAGAATGAAATGAATGATTATTGTCCTTATTTTGTGGGTAATTTGGAGTCGTTGTGGGAACAGTGATACGCATAGTTATCAAGTATGCAACACAGGATTTTTCATTTTTTTGTGTTGCACTAATAAAAAGACAGTTCCACATTTGACCAAATATTCAATCTAATTCAATTCAGTTTATTTTTATATAGTGCCTTTCACAACAGAGTTGTCCCAAAGTGCTTTACAGGGTTATGTTGTGATACATGAAACAGAAGTAGAGGGAGATACAGAACGGGAAAGAGGGAAGGGAAGAAACTGAAGAAAGAAAGAAGAAAGCCAGAAGACAACGGAGGAGAGGAACCAATAACTCCCAAGTAGGGAGACAAAAAACATCTGGGGGTCCAAGGTCAACTGGCCGCCCAACCCCCTCTGGGCATACTAACATCGCTGAAAACAGATAAGAGTGGACATACTTGCTAAAAGGTAGG
Source organism: Mormyrops attenuatus (assembly GCA_026777985.1). Lineage (NCBI taxonomy): Eukaryota > Metazoa > Chordata > Actinopteri > Osteoglossiformes > Mormyridae > Mormyrops > Mormyrops attenuatus. Next base: position 4,429 of record JAODKC010000533.1, read on the forward strand.
TATATGCTGTGATTAAGAATGAAGAGAAAGTCCATCAATGAGTCGATATCTTAGAGTTTGTGCAAATCATGAGTATCATGTTATATAAAATGTTAATTTGAATTTAGAGATCAGAGGTTATTGTTGACACACCACAACAACAAAATGTGTCCTCCGCATTTAACCCATATGTGACCTAGCAGGGGGCAGCTAATTCAGCGCCCGAGGAGCAGTGCTTGGGGGCAGTACCTTGCTCAGAGTACCTCAGAGGCATCTTGTTGGTTGGGGATTTGAACCGGCAATCTTTCAATTACAAGTGCACTTCCCTAACCATTAAGCCACCACTGCCCACTGAATATGATTATGGAAATTATGATTAGTTGGTAGGTTACTCGATTATCGATATAATCGACAGTGACAGCCTTAACATATAATGCAGCATTCAACACGAGGTAGCAAAGTTATATGCGGCAGAGCAAAATACCAATATGATGTGGAGCAGTGGTTAGAATATGGAAAATGCTGCAGCAGGATTACAGAATCAGCAACTGGATGTGGAGGCAGCGAGTGTAAAACATTTTATGGCACAACCTCATACAAACAAGACCGGAAACGAAAGAGCCGACCAAGATGGTTCTCTCGCACTGCCCCCTGGTGGGAATAACTTTCAATCCTCCAGATTGACATAAACTATGCCTGCAAGTATGAGCGGCAGCACCGCTTGCGAAGCAACAACATAGGTAAACACACGTGTTGCACACATGGACCCATATACTTCGCTTTTCCATGTGCGCTTTCGGTTGCAGGTGAGGGGATGTGATGTAAATTTTGTCACCAGGGACTGGCTACAAATGACTACCTTCAGTGCACGTGCAGCTCAGCAGTAGATTTTTAAGTCTAACGGAAGCCTTGCGCATCCATGCACATCAACCGCGCATGTGCGGTACTTCTAGTGACTGCCTCCCCACAACTATATATCACTGCAGCCGAGTGTCGAGTGGGAAGGATTTATGATGAGGGTTAGGGTTGGGGTTAGGGTATCAGATGATTACAGTTATAAAACCCTGCCACACTGCACCTCCTACTCGATACTGCCCCACCCGCTTGACATCGTGACTGCAGCAATATGTCTCTCGGCAACGTGGACAAACTTTTACAGATCGGCGGTCAATGACAATAAAGTAGAAGAAGAATAGTTATTGTTGCGATAGTTATGGAGAGCAGCTGTATGAGGAGGGTCGGAGGTACCGGCAAATCTGATTTTTCATATTGTCCTGACATTATACCGAGGTATACGGTATTTTCAAAAGCAACACTATTTCGACATTTTGAAGTCTTGGCCATAAAATTTGCCGATTTTGGTGAATTTTGTCATAAGGATTTCAACACGCCTTACCGTAATACCGCCCAAGCCTTTACCAATAAATTTTAAACGGTTCATACCCATTTTACTCATTTCACCACAATTCTTTAATTTATGGTTGTTACAATACATCTGCCCTGTCCTGGTCTGGTGGAATATCACTGCAGTATGCAGCACCGACCGCAACCATCCGCAGCCAAATTTAGTATGAACACAAGCTGCCACGTAGATGGCCGCCCACAGCCCAAAAATGCACGAAAAGTGTAGTATGAACTAGGCTTAACTCAAATTCACGTAACTTTTTAAAAGCTTTTTTGACTTAAGTGCATGATGGGAAAATCGATTGCAGTGTGTCTGTTTACTTGAAAATCGCCATGCAGCAATAATTTCCTGCCACACTCATAAACAGGTTAAGCAGAGCCGAAACCGCTGCTGACTTGTCTTTTGCGGTTACCACAACCACGAAGTTTCCTGTTGCTGAAACATTTGCACAAGACAGACAACTCTAACTGTTAAAAATAATATACATATATCGAGAGCCTGGATTGTGAGATGTGTCAAGGGAAAGAAAAGAATTATAGTAGTTGTACCATAAAGGCAACAGCAAAGTTCAAAGCGATGTCAAACAGGGGTAAATGGTGCTGATTGTCATGCTGAGATGTAGCATAAGCTCCCACTTATCTCACATTCATTTTGTAATTTTAAGTTGCACTAATAAAATCATATTTTTATATGTTTAACGTATATTCCTATACGGTGCCCATCTTTCTCATAGATGCGTCCAGTGATCTGGCGATTTGTGCATAGTAGGGCCGCAACAAACAAAATGTACAGTTTTAATAATTTAATAATAGTGTGCATGTCTGCGTGTGTGTGTGTGTGTGTGTGTGTGTGTGTGTGTGATGATAGTTACCATCAGAGTCACAGTGGTGACAGGTGTATCCTCCTGGTGTACAGGCTTGATGGGCCCACCTTGGGCTGTCTATGCCAGGGGTGGAGAACCTGATCCATGTGGGTTTTTGAGATGATCTCTCAATCAGCCAGTAATAAAACACTGATTCTCACCTTCAGTCCTGGGGACCCACTGTTATTGGCTGATTGTGAGGTCATCCCAAAAACCCGCACCGCCTCCATGGATCAGATTATCTGGGCTTGAGAAGTGGCCTGTGGAAGGTATTTTCTGCAAAAAATAAAATGAAAATGATAATGATAAAGAGAAAATACAATCTCCTCTTCGCCATTTAGTTTCCAAAGTCTGTGCACAAAAATCCTGCGAAAATTAATGCACCATTTGCATTTTAATTTTCCACTCATGTATGAGTCAGATGTAAAAAATTAAAAATTAAATTAAAACCCTTTTTGTCTTTTCATTTTCCAATTTGCCTTTTCATTTTCAAGTTCACTACATGCAAATATATGTTAATCGGAGTGGGGCGGTGGGCGGAGCTACGGATCACTGTTGCGTTTGCCGATTCCGGTGTCTTCGTGTTTCTTAGCCATAGTCAAGCTTGTCGCTCAAACTAATGGCAAAGTCACACGCGGCTTAAGTTGGCTACTTATCTGCAGCTTCATTTAGTTTCTTATTCGTAGCGTCTTATTTTACGGCTTAAGTTAGCTTCTTATTCGCAGCGGCTTATTTCGCGGCTTAAGTTAGCTTCTTATTCGCAGCGGCTTATTTTGCGGCTTAAGTTAGCTTCTTATTCGCAGCACCACTGGAAGAGAATGTTTGCGCATGATGCAGTTTTTACAAGACATTTTGGAAATACAAAATAACGTATGAATAAAAGGTTTGAGCTATAGAACGCATATTTATTTCATATAAGAAAGTCTTCCTGTATTGAAAATGGCAGAATTACCTGGGCATAATGTGATTTTTCATTTGTAACAGTAAACTGACACTTTTATCAATTGTTCATACTCATTTGAATAAGAAGCCATAATTCCAAATGGAATGCGGAGGTCTTATTCATCTTGGGTAAGGCAAATATAAAATGCATAGTAAACAGCAGGCATGCCACTCTAATGACGCTGAAATTGGCCTAGGCCAGATAGCTACCTAGCTGAAAACATGGCAGTCTGGCCCAGGCTAATTTCAGTGTTTCCTTACAATGGCATACCTGTCATTATATCGCACAACATAATATTTTATTTTGTATTTTCATAATGTCTTAACTAAAAACTGTACAGCATGTGCAGCTGCGAACCCTCCCTTATAAGGAAGCTGAAAATAACTTAAGCCGTAAAATAAGACGCCACGAGTAAGAAGCTAAACGAAGCTGCAGATAAGTAGCTAACTTAAGCCGCGTGTGACTTTGCCATTAGTTTTGGCGACAAGGTTGACCATGGCTAAGAAACACGAAGACACCGGAATCGGCAAACGCACCGAGAACGCGCAGCAGTGATCCGTAGCTCGGCCCACCGCCACACTCCGATTAACATATATTTGCATGTAGTAAACCTCAAAATGTAAAGGCAAATTGGAAAATGAAAAGTGAAAATTGGAAAATGAAAAGACAAAAAGGATTTTAATTTTATTTTTTAATTTTTCACATCTGACTCATACATGAGTGGAATTATTGAAAAGTAAATGCTGCTATTTCATTTTATTTATTTTTATTTATTTCATTTTTGGAGGATTTTTGCACACTGACTTTGGAAACTAAATGGCAAAGTGGAGATTGTATTTTCTTTTTTATCATTTTCATTTTTATTTAATTTTTTGCAGAAAATACCTGTGCCTTGTTCTTGATTTCAGAAATAGACTTTGTTACAGCTATCCCATGTTAAAATCCACCACGGTCTCCACTACCGTTTGGTACGTCATTTTTGGTGCGGTACACAGAATGAAATAAATAAATGAAAACGTTTGTTGACATGGGCGGAAAATAAATTCACAGGTAGTTCAACACGGAAAACTTTGTAATTGTGGCTGTTAGTTGGTTACGTGTTGGAGACTTCAAATACCCTCTGACATCACTTGAATCAGTAGTCTAGTACAGAAGTGCATTGCTTTCATAAAAGAAAAAAACAGACACCATATCTCATAATTATGACCTACTATCTCATAATTACAAGAAATGATTATGAGAAAAGAAAAGTTAAGGTATAGCCTAGTTATCAATCAGTGCTAACCTAGGCTACAGGATAAGACAATGGACAATGATGGCGATGTCACAATCTGTTTCTATTTTCTTCTCGGTATGAGACACTGGGAATTGTTAATGTGACTTAATATATTCACCATTAATAGGCCTATTAGTCTGTCAACACTGCGCAGGCACACAAGTGTCAACATTCAGGTTTCAAAATACAAGTTTTTTTTTGTCGGGGGAATGAATAAGTAAACAAACAAAGAAATAAGGATAAGTAAATAACCAGATTTATTTACATCTTTACTGACTAGCAGATATAAATGGTATCTGTGGAGGCTCGGTGCGGTAAAAAAAAAGAAAGAGAGACAGCTAAGACAAGTCACGCGCCAAGAAGCAGGTCTCTATTCCGACCTCTCTAACACACCTGAAAACCCATGCTGATAAAAACACTTGTGCGCATCAGCATGGGTAAGGGAGAGTGTGAATTCTGTTTAGACAGTAGTAGCCCCTACACAACTGTTCAGTCCCACTCTGCTTGTCAGGGTCTGCACCCATCTGTCCCAGCCTTTTCGTGTTTTCGTATTTGAATCCACCCACCTTTGTATTTAGTAGATTTTGTTCCCTAGTGTTTCATTTGTATCAGTTTCTCTAGTTCCTGTGTTTTGTGGATTACATTCTGTTTTGGTTTAGCCCTTGGTTGTGTTTTACCTGTCTGTTATTTCCCTACTGTTTGGATTCTGTTTCCTAGGTTCTGAGATCCTTGATTTAATTGTTAGTTTCACCTGTTGCCCATTTTGCCAGTCCTTGTTGATTGTTCTGCTATGTTGATTGGTTAATTGTTTCACGCCTCACTCCTCGTCGTTACCCGGTTTGGTTTGTGTATTTACTGTATGTTCCTGCCTTAATTCAGTTCCTTAGTTGGTCATTGCGTCAGAAGATTAGATGTTACTTTGTGTTGCAGTATGAGTTTGTGCTTTGTTCCCTGCTTGTTCTTGCTCCCTGTGTTGCTTTGTTCCTGGACCTTATTTCCTTGTCATTCCTTGTAGATAGTCATTCTTTTCCCCATTTTGCTTTTTGCTACCTCGTGGTCCTTTGCTTTGTAGTTTTGCCAGTGTTTCAGTTTCTGTAATAAACGCCCCCGTGTCTCAGAGCCGCCTGTGGACCGTCACCTTCTTTTTCTGCCTGCACCATGCCTCGCCTCCGTAACACTGCTTAAAATTGCAGGTGTATTTCTTTTTTCTTCTTCTTCTTTGATGGAGCGCAGTCCTGCCCTGCTAGATACTGCTACTTCAGGATCAGGGTTGCCTACCCCTGGATTAATGATATAATACACTATACCAGGGTTGCCAACTCTGATGCATGTGGCGCGACACTCACGTTTTCAGACTCTCAGGGTCACGAAAGAAATCTTACAGCAAATCTATATTATTCCATTATAAACCTAAAACTAGCTACTTCAAAGCATTTGCAACCCCTACGAATTATTTACAAGGTAATAAAACATGGACCGTCTGAGGGTCACCGAGGACGGGTTTGAGAAACACTGGTATAAATCATATAGAATTTAGGTCTAATTCCATTGCTTGCTGTTTTAAAGAATGCTATTATAGATCTTCATTTTTTTCATGGGTTGCCTTTTTTCTGAATTGCATACTATTTGGTAAGTGTGACCAAAACTGCATCCGGCACAAGTTCAGCACATGTTCAGGACGCAAAACCAGCAGCGGCGAAATGCAAACAAAATGTGGCACATGTGTATGTCTGAATAAAATGTTTCAGAAAATGACATCAGTGTTTGACTTATCTTTCGTTAAATTGGTAGGCCAATGTGGAAGTGGAAATTTTTAAAGCCATGTATAGGCTAATAGCAATGTGTGCACCGTTATACCTAGTAACAACTAATCGGCTATATGATGATGAAGTTTTATTTATTGTTTATTATGTTGTAAAGCACTTTGGCCTGTACTACAAAGCGGGGTTACTGGCTTATCGGAGGAAATTATCGGATTTAAGGTACCACAGTTTAAATGGACTTCATATTCGTTCACTTACATTTTGCCCAGACTACCTTAAATCCGA
>JAODKC010000534.1:0-10926 GCA_026777985.1 Mormyrops attenuatus
GCCCTTGCCTATGTCATTGGTGCCAACATGCACCATGACCACTGGATCCACCCCGGCTGGGGCCAAAAGCCTGTCCATACGATTTGGAAGGTCCTCTACCTGGGCACCAGGCAGGCAAGACACCGTACGGGACCCTCTATCACGGATGCACACAAACTTAGTCAAATATAAAGTACAACTTAGTAGCATGAGTCAAACATGCCTGCTGATCTTTTCGACTAAATCTATGCAAATCTCCACTGACTTGCCTGGTGCATGAATCCCCCTCTAATCGCAGCTGTGTTCTGTGGGCTGGGTGTCCCTCACTCGTGTCAGTCTGTGGTGACTAGGGACACCAGTACAGGCAGACTGAGTGAAATGCAGGTAACCAATACCATTACATTTATATTGTATTTAGTAGATGCTTTTGTCCAAAATGACACGAGTGAGAATCGGACAGTAGGGTGAGCCAGTGTCCCTGGAACAACTGGGGTTAAAGGCCTTGCCTAAGGGCTCGATGGTGACATTACTCTGTCAGCAATGGGATTCAAGCCCACAAGCTACCCATCGCCCACAGAGCCACATGCCACTCCTTAACCCATCACATCTAAGGTGGTGCATTTGTGAGGCTTTGCTTCTTTGCACACCACGGATGTTATGCTTTGAGGGCGAGACATACGATCAGGTTAATTCCTCATGACACACTTGGTAACAATATGAGCACTGAATAAAAATGATGGCTTTACTTACAAAACAAGTCACTATGAAAACTTTATGTTCAGTTTATCTGATAGCTATATCAGCACAAGAAAATCTCTGTAAGAACCATTTGCGAGCACTGCTCTGCTCTATGGTGTTTGTCTTACTCAAAATGCAGCACAGTGGGAGCATCTTGTGGGAAGCAAACAAAACCAAAGACAGAAAAGGAATGAGATGAAAAAGACAGGTGCCCAACAAAAAGCAAAGTAACACAACTGCCTGCCTCCTGCTTTGAGTGTTACACATGGCATTACATATGTTCCATACATATGTAACTATGAACTATGAAAAACACAGTATCCCAAAGCAGAAGTCAATAGTGATATTCCCTGACTTTCATTAACTAAAAAGCTGAATTTCCATGACCTATAATGACCTGAAACACAGGCCACCCTTTGTGCTCAGTAGACAAAAACCAGCCATGGCATTTTAAACCCATCAATTACCGTTTACGTGGCTGCAAAGGGCTGCCTCACCCATATTTGATAGATCAATAGCAGTTTTACAATTTTCACAATGAGCTTTTCTGTTACCTACTCTTAACACCCAGTATTTGAAGTCATCATTTTGTAGCCAAAGCTCTTGAAATGTTCTTGGCACGTTCGCCTTCGTTAGCAGGCACAGAACGCCACATCTCGACTTAAGTCACTGCCAGGTGTTGGGTACCGAAAAATTAAGTAACCAATAACAACCGCTCATGCAAAATGGGAAATGTGTGAAATAACCTGATAAAGAATAATACTGCATGGAAACTATTATATTTTTGATAAATGGCGACTAAAACATCTAGAAACAAAATTCCCTGGTATTCTATGACTTGGCCCAAAAAAACAATGAAATCCCCTGACTTTCCATGTCTGCAATAGATTTTTTACATTCCATTATATTCTTGAAATTGCATGACCTGTGGGAACCCTGCCAAAGTTCCCCAGTCCCATTCTTTAAAGACCATAGTGTGGATTGATTTCAAACAAGGCTATGAAGTATAAAACCACAAAAGTCATCCCAGGACAAGCACCAGACTCATTGACAGAAGAATCAGGACCAGCCAATCAAGCCTCAAAGAAAAAAAGGTGCTTTTATAAGTAGCATTCCTGCAATAACAATACACAAGTCTGCATTTGAACCACATATACTTCTGGATGGATTAGAACACAATTACCCAATCCAGGTGCCATCTCCAGTGTTGGTGTATACACAGAGAATTTTCATGAAGTATTTATGCAGACACACTGGCGGAAATTAAAAGTTACAAGTGTGTGCTTAAAGCCTGCGCTCTTTGCATGAGGTCATAAGGTTAACAATGTTAGTTACTGAATGTTGACTTTCTGCAGGGACCTTAAGGCACTAACGGCCCATGCGACACATTGCTTTCAATCTGACAGACCCCTGCCTTCTGGTAAATGATGCCTCCCATTGTAACAGAGCAGCTTAAAGGTGCTGCTATGAGGGGTGGGAGTGCCCCAGTATTAACAAAGAATCCCTGTAAGAGTGGAAACAGGAAAAAAAAATGCCAGTTGCATTTTAGCTAATAAAATGCAGCAATAACCCTACATAAAATATATATTTTCAGAGGAGTTAACTGTGTCCGAGGTGAATATGATTCATTATTCAATCATTTTTTCTTAAAATAAGAACATTTTTATTATTGAAAAAAATAAGACCTACATATATATACATTTTTATTAATCTTCATACCATTATATGATATATTCAACCATAAATCTTAACATGAACAAAAATAATTTTAATTAGCGCCTTCACTATTACTGGATTTAAATGTTACGATTAATTTGGCTAGCAGCCCCATCAAGGCCGATTAAACCAGCGTACCATGCTGCCCGCGGAGCTGCCACTGTTGTTATGGGAGAGCAGGAGACCATGCCGCTTCTGACCTTCTCCTCCCACCAGGCTGATCTCGTAGACACCAAAACCTGCTGGTTTTAAGGAGTTCCTGCAACAGGACTCACCCTTCTCTGGTGACAGGTTACATTTATTCTGGAGCTCTTATAAAAGGAGAGAGAAAATAACAACAGCAGCCGTGGCAGAGGGCAGAAACATTATTTACAGTGGAAATGACGCTGGTAGCTTTTGGGGAGGCCTGAGAGGGGCACATACAAACACAGTGTTACGCAGGAGGGCAGAGTTGTGCCTCGTTCAGCCCGAGCATCCCGGTAGGCCTAGTACGGTGCAGTGGTGTTACCATTATTTTACTGAGAGGGTCCCAAAAATAAACAAAAAAACCCCACCAGTGATACTCATAATACTCATATCAACCAAGACACTAAATCCCACTGACCTCCAGAGGACGAGGCCACACAGCTGAGGCCTATGGTGCCCCAGCTGTGAGTACGACAGTGCAGCCTCAAAGTTATTGGTAATCCACATTCTATAATACGGGAGGGGGACACAAATCCCTGTCCAATGATGTATGAAATAATTTTAATTATGTGCAGCATCTGCCTGCTCCTCCCTGCATCCAGTAATGTCCTGGAGGTCTTTCCTCACAGGTTAGGCTGATTGGTCATGCTTTGCCTCCATGACCCCATTTAACATCACCTGACTGGCTTCTTTCAGCCTTCCCTGCACCGCCACAGCACACCAGGATGGAGGCGAGCCCCTGAGGCGATGGCTATCTCTCACAATAGTGCACTTACAAACAGCGGCTCATTTCTTCACACTTTATCTTACTCAGCAGTTCAACAACTCAAAGGCGACAACCACAATCATAATAACCACAATAGCAATAATAATAATACCATTTTGACGTTGAAAGAAATTATTGCCTAACACATTATTGTATACAATATTTTCAATACATAATTTGTGAATGTCCTGGAGAAAACTGCTACTTGGAGGATGTACAGCTAAATTTTTTCCATAATTATTTGTCTCTTTTTGTTTCATTTTCATAGTTTTAATTCATTGGCAATTTTGGAAGCGATGTTCTTGAAAGCGATGGAGGTCCCCGATATCCGCTTGAAGCGCACACCGTTTAGCGAGAGGCGGGGCAGTTTGCACACCTCCATCTCCCATTGGACCAGAGTGTCGACGTGGGCGTGGCCATCGCCATGGACGCAGAGCAGCAGGAATCGCTCGCGCTGCTCGTAATCGCAGTTGTTGGCGTCCAGCACCTTGCGGATCTCACGCATGATGTCGCCGGGCTCCATGGCACTGGTGGTCTTCATACTCCAGGTGAATCGCAAGGAGCGAGGCTTGCTGTCTTTGTTTTCGTCTTTTTGATCCCCAGATACATTGCGACTGAAATGGATTGGGAAGAACCAGAGAAAATCTGAGAAAAAAAGAGGTGTGTGTGTCTGTATGTATGTAGCTACAAGTACACATTCATACTGTGTGCGATTAACTAGGCAATGCGTTAGGATCAAAAACATGAAATGCACTGTAATTTTACCATATGGTTGCATGAAACCATGAAAAATCTGGGCCTCATTCATTCATGTCGCAACTTGGAAAAGGGACAGTGATTCAGAAATCCATGCTGAAGCTAGTTATTTCACTGCGTGTTGTGACCAAAGCATGCATCTCATTCTTTGCAGACATGTAGTAGACAGGCAACGAACACAAATCACAGGTAACTCGTACAGTCAGACCCAACCCCAAAGGAGAGGGGAGACTGGAGTCACACACCCAGAGCTGGCAGGATAAGGCTACAGGGAACTGATCCATGTGTAGAATAAGGCTAAAGGCAGGACAGTGGCCCCTTCTCTTGAAACAGAGCTGGCAGAAGCTGAATTTGTTACCAATTAAATTTTATTAACTGTGTTTACCACTAGGGGTCAGTAAAATACAGATATCAACCGAGTCTTATCATAGTCGCTGCTTTAGAATGCTGCCCCCAGTGGCGAAACCGTAAATACAATACTCAGTGATACAGAAAAGGTGCCATTAGTGGAGCAGCACTGCTAGCTAAGCTTAAAAAAAAAACAAAAAGAAAAAACAAAAGAGCCCACAAATGCAACTGGCTGCACTAAAACACACAGATACGCACAGTTTCAATATTCATATTTTGTACTTAGTGCAGCAGACAGAAATATGGTTTCGTGACAACCTTGCAGCTTAATGGTCTAAAATGGGGTTTCATTGTTACCACAGAAAGTTCCACATTACCTCAAAGACACACAGCTGCATTTAGATACAGATTGAGAAACTGATTAGCTATGAGACTGACCACATCTATTAAGCAACCAGTACATAATATACAGGTACCACAGCTGCAAGCCTTATTTTTTAATATTTCCTGGTGTTTTTTAAATCTCTGTTCATAGAAAATGTTTTTATAGAAGAATCAAACAATGTTAAACGACAATAGCTAGACCAGCTCTGAGCCAGACCACAGTGTACAGAGAGTACATGGGGAGGGCTTCCGGAGAGGCCTGAACCCCCCAGAAGAGCCCTGACATATCTGATCCTGGAGCAGAGGATGATGGGACAGGAAGGTTGTGCAGGGTGCAGAAACCTAGGATTTAAGCACCCCTCCTCACCTTGAGCCCTCAAATCTGCTGTTTCTCTCAAACTCGGTTGGGACTCTTCATTGAGAGAAGGTGAAAGCACGCAGGGGGCAGGCACAGGGAAGGGGGATGACAGAGCCCAGGAGAAGAAGAGAAAGAGAGAGAGAGAACACAAAAGCTTAAATTACAGTAAAGGCAGAAGACATTTCAACAGTAGAGAGAGGAAGCAGACAGGCAGTTTACAGTTAGAAAACCAAGAAAGCTACCAGCCAGCCTGTCCCCCAAGGCTGCTCATGTCCACATCATGGGGGCCTAAATTTGGACAAGTGCCTCAAATAATGTAAGAAGTAACAGGTTTCTGAGTGATGGGGAATAAGGCCCCTCCCTCATGTGACTTGTAATGCCTCCAAATGGCATTCTCTGGCACATGGCAGATTCAGAAAGGCTGTACTGAGCACCATGATCGCGCTGGTCAGCATAGCTGGCCACGACTCTTTCTTGCTTCTTTAACTGAAGAGAAACAGCACAGGAACAATGTGTGTACAGAAAACAGGGGGCACTCTCACCACAGCTACACAAGAACAGGTCGGTGTGATGCAACGCTGGTGCACACGTCACATACAGCCATCTCACCAGCACACAAATATATACATACAGATGATATATGTAAATGAACACATTTGCACACACGGAAAGAGAAATACGTACACAAACTCACTCACATCACACATGTAAAATAACTTGATTTTCATGCAAAACCTTCAGTAGCGACTCTGTGTGCATCTCATGCAATCTGTGGGGGTCGGCGTGGAGACAAGTCCACATTAAAGCTATGGCTGAGGCACCAGTAAGGAAGAGTCTGACCATGTTTGGGAGAAAGTGGACACAAGAAGTGGTGAGAACCAAAACTGTATTATAGACATGCATTGACTACATTTCCCAGAAGGCTTTGCGATGCATGCCATGTGCCAGGAAGGGATCTGGGTTTGCAGCTTGGCCACATTAACCCAAGCCACAAACCATGTTCTCCACTGGCTCCGTATGAGTGAGAGGGGTCTCCAGCACCATCAGCAGGGCCACCTGCCCAGAGCGTGAGCAGTCATGCCAGGGAAACCGAAGGGATTTAGTGGAGAGACTCAAAGCAGCACCTCCATGGCACAATAACCCCGGAAGATGAATCCATCCCTTAGCGGATCAGGTGACCATTGTGACCATAAAAGTACCCGGCGGAGCACATAGCCAGCCACGGAGGGCAAAGAAGTTGACGTGTTGACTTGAGACACGTCGTCTGCATGGAGGAGGCATGCAGAAAAAAAAAAACGGGCCTCTTCATGGACAACAAATCCCAACATCATCCTTAGCCATCCCACCTAAAAATTATCGGATGTGCGACTTCCGTTCAGCCACTTGGCGGAGTCTGCCAGGCACGGGGGGAGGGGGGCCCATTCGGTTATAGTGCACTGCACTGTGTTTAACAGAACTAGACTTCAGATCCACTAACAAGGCCATGTGACTGAGAGGTGCCAGGGCTCTGACAGTGGGCCTTGGTCTGTGACGGTAGGGGTTCATGCAGATGTCACAGAGGCCATAGATGTGTGCCTGCCATCTATCTGGGGGGGCTGGGAACACAACCTCAAATTCAACGGATGTTGTCGGTGCTGGTGCAAGAATGGGTTCCCTTACTCTAGTTTTCCATCTCCGATTTTCTACAACTTTCTATATCTTCTGCTCGTGAATCTGCAAGAGATGAATTCTGAAAGAAGTGACGAGTTTATTGGTATGACCAAAAGAAAGAAGAAAAAATAACAACAGAAAGTAAATCTCGATGCAAGACATGAGGACAAAAAACCAATGTTAAAAATGGAGGGACAGGTGGGTGGAGTGGACTTACTAAGGGTCTTGGTTCCCGGGCCGGGGGGGCAGGTAGGCCCTGATTTGTTGGAGGTCTGCCGTTTGGATGGGTCAATAGTGACCCTGGGGAGAGGAAGAGCGGAGAGTTAAAGTGAACAGGCGAGACACAGCGAGCAGAGGGGGAGGTCCAGAACACACGAGTCCACAAACTGGCGTCAGCCAAGGCCAAGATCAGGGGAAGTTCCATGATGACCGTCACAACCAGGCAGGACACCACGCACTATGAACAAGGTGTCTGGGACCGTGTTTCAGGAAGAAGAAGAATGTGTTCCACTGCTGGGGGTGGAGAGAATCCTCAGACATTAGAAGACCTAAGCAAGAACGAGAACTACAAAGGAAGTGACGGCGGCATGAACCCAGTTGTGCGGGTGTGGAGATAAAGGCTGTTGGGGGTTGACCAGAAATGCACGTGGCCCCGTGTGGAAGGCGCTCAGACAGCCACTGCAACCGTGGAACCCTGGTCCGGAGAATCACAGCTAGAATATAGACATGATCTTTTTGGATGTGACGGTGGGGGCGTATCAGATTCCTAAAGAAACGCAGCTCCCAGCTAACACTGTGATTTAAGTTTAATAATAGCTAGTCACTCCTCTGTTCAAAGAAGAAATCAGCTGACATCCAATGACAGCACAGTTGCAAATGCACCGGGAAACACATGGATGGTGACAGTGAGGGACAGACAAAGTGCAGGAAGTGAGATCGCCTAAATGCTTGCAGAGGGTACTGCCGTTTTAAAGCAGAGCTGTTCCTTGGGCTCCACCGGGATCACAAGACGGCACATATAACAAGAGGGAGTCTAGCAGAAGGAAAATAGGGTTGGCAAAATTTGGGTTCATGGATTGCAACGAGGAGGAGAGGGCAAGTGGTCTAGGGTGCTGGGGAGACCTGAGCGTGGTCCTATAATGAACCAACAGTCTGTTACATCATGGCCCGAGCAGGCAGAGATTTCCTTCACAGACAGACACACACACACACTTTTCAGCTAAGAAGAAGTAGAGGCTGAGGACAACAGGGCAGTCTGGGTACGCCCATAATTCCTGCTGTAGAACATCCACTGACTGCTGACCAGCCATTATGTTTGGGGCTACAGGAAACTGCTAGAGCAGCCTTTTTCTCAAGGAAGCCAAGGGCAGTTAAAATGTGACCTTCTACTACATTGTAGAGGTGGTCAAACCCAGGGCCAAGCAGACTGTGTGAACAGCTGTGCCAGCAGCTGGCACCCCTTTCACAATGTCAAACGGCTGCAAACAGACGTGGTCACACTACCGTCTGGAAGCAGCAGAGCCACGCCGAGAGAATCAGTCACACATGACTCACTGGGTGACTGCACTCTCCACAAATTTTACAACCTGTGGGTCAGTACATACATCGGGCCGATAAAGAGGCATAAAGAGTATACTAGAACTAAAACTAGAGGTTTGTCCACACCAGAAAAAAAAAATAACACAACACTTACTGGAAATTACCCGATCAGAACTTTCTACAGAAAATCAAACAGTAAGTGACAGTGCTCAGACCAAGCTCTGTGGAAAGGCATGCATGGGTGATAAGTATGGCGGCTGTTTACTGGCTGTTCACCTGTCAGCTGACAGGAAGTAGCCACAGCAGGCACTCTCATTCACAGTCCGCAGGCATTTCTAGTTGCACTTCACTGTAACCTGAGACTACATGTGAAAAACATAGGCCAGTTCCTGTTACACTGGTTAAACTACCACTCTCTTTAATGCTGTCATTTAAAGGAAGCTTAGAGAATCATGTTACTATAGCTTTGAGAATCCAACCCAGGATCCTACCTTTTGGTAAACCCGAATGTCATGTTTCTACAAAAAGAAAAAAAGAAAAAAGAAAATGTGAAAATGTATGAAAAGAATGAATGCAGTCAGATTTAGGTGCTGAAAGAGCGGATGGAAACACGCAGCATCAAAAATGACAGATGGATGGAGACCGAAACAGTTCAAAAAAGATGAGTGAGTTCATACCAGAAGCCTTCCTGAGATGAAGGCCTACAATCACAGTCAGGGGGTCCAGGGTAGACCATGTGCCATGGTGTGCCATGGTGTGGGAAACCCAGCTGTTTCACCCAACAGGAAAAAGTCTGACTCTTAGGCCAAACAGTGTGTGATGAGATGGGTATGAGACAAAACAGCCTGGACTGGAAAAGTTAGAAATACTCTAATAATTATAAAAAAATAATAGACAGATAGAAAGACAGACAGACATATAGGCAGAAAGATACAGATATACAGACCGATTGATCGAATGTCACCTATAACCCAAATGAAAACCAAACAAATCTGTTGGGGGGAAAATATTAAAAATAACGCACAATAAACTGGTTGCATAAGTGTTCACACCCATAAGCTAATAAGTTGTTGAAGCACCTTTTCATTTTATTACAGAATACAGTCTTTTTGGGTACACACCTGCCATCAATTAAAGTGACTCTGATTAACCCCAATCCTAGTCAGGAACATCAAGGTTTACATCCACTCCACTATCACAAGGCTTCAAACTCAACACCCAGAGGCATTTATAGCAATTTCTGGGGACTTCAACTATGTCACATTTGACTCAACTCTGTCTGCTTTTTATCTGTTTGTGGACTGACCCACAAGAAAAAACAGGGCAATAGACATCCTACTACAGACATACTAATGTTATGGATGTATACAAGGCCACCCCCCTGCCCCCTCTGGGGAAATCAGATCAGAATCTAGTCCTTCTACAGCCCCAGTACAAGCCACGTGTACAGACACAACCCACTACCACACGCTCCTTCAGGAAATGGTCTCATGAGGCAGAGGATGCTCTGAAGGACTGCTTTGAGTCGACTGACTGGAGTGCACTGCTGGATCCACATGGTGAGTACATTGAGGGGGTCACACACTGTATCACTGACTACCTTAACTTCTGCATGGACACTTATTCCCACAAAAACTGTACGATGCTTCCCTGATAACAAGCCCTGGATTACCAGCGACGTGAGAGACCTCTTTAATAGAAAAAGGAAGGCGTTCATGGAGAGAGACTGAGCAGAGCTGAAGTGCATCCAGGGTGAACTCAGGGACCGGCTGATGAAGGCAAAGGAGTCATACAGAAGGAAGATGAAGCAGAACATGAGGACATAAGAAATTTACAAATGACAGGAGGCCATTAGGCCCATCAAGCTCGTTTGGGGAGAACTTAACTAATAGCTCAGAGTTGTTAAAATCTTATCTAGCTCAGATTTAAAGGAACCCATTGTTTTATCTTGTACTACACTAACAGGAAGACTATTCCATACTGTACACGCTGTGTAAAGAAGTGCTTTCTCAAATTAATTTTAAAATGTTCTGCTTATTTCCACCCATGGCCACGAGTTCTAGTATTTAAACTAATATTGAAGGAGCCATTTGGCTGAACAGCATCCAGACCTCTTAGAATCTTCTATACCTGGACAATGTCCCCCCTTAGCCTCCGTTGCTTGAGGCATAGCAGATTCAGCTCAGCTAACCTCTCCTCATAAGACCAAGAATCAGAATCATTCTTGTAGCCCTACGTTGCACCCTTTCCAAGGCAGCAATGTCCGTTTTAAGGTATGGTGGCCAAACCTGAACACAATATTCTAGGTGGGGTCTTACAAAGGAATTGTATAATTGTAGAATCACCTCCCTTGACTTAAACTCCACACACCTAGAGATGTAACCCAACATCCTATTGGCCTTTGCAATTGCTTCCCCACACTTGCGAGCGTGGGACATGGAAGCATCCACATACACACAGAGGTATTTCTCATAATCAGCTACCTTTATTTCAGTGGAACCCATAA
>JAODKC010000535.1:0-10905 GCA_026777985.1 Mormyrops attenuatus
CTTGCGTATGTCCCTTGGCCAGCCCCTTCTTTCTACTTTGTCCCTGTGCTCAGAATCCATCCTCTTTAATCATTTACCAAACTGGTTCTGGATAGTTTGTGTGGTTCATGCAACTTGTAGAGTGGATTTTACCAGTTCTAATTAAAATGAATTAGCAGCAGAACTAATTTACTAATTTGTCTCATGCTTTTTCTAAGGGTACAACAGCTGTGCCCCTCTTGGAACTTAAGCCAATCAACCTTTAGGTTACATGGCGCTCCCTATAGTGAATTATTGAATGCCACGACAGTCACTGAATGCTATGAGATATGAGTCACTCAGACTCACAAATTATTGGGTAAAGGGACTGCTAGTTAAATTATCTGGGAGTGGCTGTCTTTATGAACGCACTAGTTCCTGGAGTATCAATTTTGCCTTTTTCTCATTATGGTCTAAATTATAAAAATTGCATGGTGCTTATAGTTAGCAATTAGTCCTGTTTTGTTTATATATATATTTTTTTTTTCTTATTTGCTTATCCAGTGCACCATGCATGGTGGTGGTGTCTGAAATATCTTGAGTATGCTTCTCGTGCCAGGCGTGCAACAAAAGCCATTTGCTTGAACGTTACATAATCCGGGGGCAGAATGAAAGAGCTACCGTGTACTGAATTTTCTCCAGGGCTTGAGGTTTCCTGATGTTACCACAATTGCCGCAACTGACTACATCCGTTCACATGACCTGGGCTGAGATCTTCTGTCAGGCAGATTATAAATATCCAGAATAAATAGACCTGCTTTGAAACAGAAATGTACAGCATGTGTTGATGTAAATGTAGTAATTGCTTCCGATTCTGTTAGGGCCCACAATTTGATTTGCGTTGAATATAAATTATTTTGGAACTAAGAAAAGGGAGAAGGGTAACTGTGTGTTAGTCCCACAGCTGTGTGCCCATCAGTTTTTCTAAAGCTTGCCTCATATGTTTGGACCAATTTCTTTAGTATTTGTCTAGTCTTTAGTTTTAGTCTTAAACTGATCTAGTGCTATTTGAGCGATTTGCTTTAAACTTATTAGATAGTAATTATCAAACAGCACATGTGGCAAAAATGTACTGAAAAAAATGATACCGCAGCACTTTCAGTAAGTGCGAAAACACGTACGTGGGTTTGCACAAATGTCAACATGTGCATTATGGGTGATGTGAGGGAGGCGCACTTCTTAATATCAGCCCTGAAGCTTTGAATAGTAAAGCCCCCGCTCCCCCCTTGTGTTGCAGTGGATTCTGAAGATGGCGTCAACGTGGATAACCCCGGAAGCCTTGTTTTGGAGAGTGACTTCCTCCTTGGGCAAGGTCTAGAGTTTGGAGACAATGACTATAAGATTATAGGTTTTGAGAAAGGTGAGTATTTCTCATGCTGTAATGAACATGGGCCATGTGCCCTGTTGTGTGTCTTTGTACCCGGAACTTAAAAAATTTCTAAAGTATTAAGTATCATCACATGGCAAGAAGTGTGAATTGTGCAAACCATATATCCATCATCCATTGTCTAACCGCTTTTCCAGTACCATAATTTTTCCCAATCTGGTCCTCGGGGACCTGCAGATAGTCGACATTTTTGCAAAAACATGGACTGTCTGGCTGTTGAGCTTGGAAGAAACAAAAATGTGGACTGTCTGGCAGGAGACTAGGAGGGAGCAACAGACTGTCCCACAGACGGTCCGTGTTTTCGCTCACTCCCAGCTCTCGACCAGACAATCCACATTTTTTGCAAAAACGTGGCCTGTCTGCGGCTCAGTGAGTAATGGACTGGGAAACACTGCCTTATAAAAGTCAGGGTAAGAGAGAGTCGGATGCTTTGCCAGGTTAGACATTTCCCCCTTGTAGCAGCATTTGCTTACTGGGGCTCTTGGGTCGGGAAGTTCACCCGTCATGTTTGGTCTCAAACTAGAATAACACCATATCGTTACTACTGCCCTACTTATCAGCCAGTGGTGGTCATTGGGCAAATTACAGTTTCCATCTTTCATCTACGTAGCTTCTCCACACAAGAGACTCATGAAATGAGCATGACTGTATCAAAGCTAGATTCTGCATGTCCACTGCGTGACGTAACTTCCTAGTGTTTTTCGATGTGTTTGGTGTACATCATGTTTCAAATATTGAAATTTGCATAAGTGATAGAATTGTAACTGTTTTTCAGCCTTGGTATCACAACATAATACTAATACCAAACAACATTAAAGCTGTGTTCAGTAAAAAGGCAAATTTTGGTGTGTTGATTAACATGATCCCAGTGGGATGTACTTAGCAAAACACGTTTTGTTTCTTAC
The DNA here is from genome assembly GCA_026777985.1 of Mormyrops attenuatus. NCBI lineage: Eukaryota > Metazoa > Chordata > Actinopteri > Osteoglossiformes > Mormyridae > Mormyrops > Mormyrops attenuatus. Next base: position 2,311 of record JAODKC010000535.1, read on the forward strand.
ATAGACTCTGTGGCTGGCGAGATCGGGATCCCGGTGTATTCCCTGAGTGATGAGGACTGTTCCAGCTACAACCGGCTCAGTATGGAGAGCGATGCGGAGGATCCTCGCGACACGGAGAGCGAGCGGGAGGAAGGAGGTGGGGACCCATCCTTTCCGTCATACCTCTCCTGCAGGCATTGCGGCGAGCTGCTAGCCGACCCCCTGGCCGCAGGGCTGGGTCTGTCAGGTCCCTGCTGCCTACGGTGTGGCGACAGGGGCAAGGTGGTGGACGGTAACAGTCCCAGGCAGGAGACATGCTCAGTGGGTGACATGCAGGACGGCGAGCAGGAGCGCAGGCTGAACGGCGGCGACGCAGGCGGTGGCCCCCCGAAGGTGCACTCCTGCGAGCTCTGCAGCTTCACCTCGCGCTACTCCAACCACCTGAAGAGGCACATGAAGACCCACAACGGCGATAAGCCGTACCAGTGTCCGCACTGCACCTACGCCTCTGCCCAGCTGGTCAACCTGCAGCGGCACGTCCGCACGCACACCGGCGAGAAGCCCTACAAATGCGAGCACTGCGTCTTCGCCTGCAACTCCCTGGGCAACCTAAAGAGGCACCAGCGCATGCACATGCAGGACAAGTCCAACAAGTGCGGCCAGTGTGACTATAAAGCCAGCAACAGCCTCAGCCTCAAACGGCACATGATGGGTCATAAGGCGGAGGTTTCCAGTCACACAGCTGAAGGTAACCAGCCATTTTTAGGACATTTTACACATTGTATCTACAGTATGGTCTGCACAGGTTACACAGGTTATATTGGGGGCAGCATGTGTGTCTGTAATCAGAAGGTCGTCGGTTCAAACCCAGCCTCAGTACGTCTGCGGGTCCTTGAGCAAGACCCTTAACCCCCAGCTCCCTGGGCGCCCCCTATAGGTGGCTGCCCTTCACGGACAACTTACTCTACAAAGAGCAAAAGTTGAGGGAGGCGTAAAGACAATTTCCCCACGGGTATCAATAAAAGTATCTTATTATTATTATTATTATTATTATTATTATTATTATTATTATTATTATATTTGGGTTATGTAATCTGAGGGTCTGCGTTGTCCAGGTTTCGTGATGAGCAGTATAATGTTCGCTAATATTGACAACGACTAACTCTTGCTAATGATAAAGTTCATTTTTAGCGGAGGGGGGCATCCCCTTCATTATCATAAGCAGTAGATCCTTTTGTTTTAAACTGGTAAGGACAGCTTCCCTTTTACAAACATGCTCGCTTAGTTTCACATCTGCATTTAACCTGAAATTCCTCCTGCAGCGGGGTGGAGTAGAGACGACTCGTTACAGACCAATGAAAGCAAAGTGGTTGTTATCAGAAATCAATGTAAAAACTGCCTTTAAAAGCACATTGGGTGCAGCTACCAATTGCTGTCTGTCGCCTTGCGGTTTGCAACCAATAAGATCTGATAAAATAACATCATGTATTACTGGAAACTTTGACTGGGGGATGATGGTAGTCCTGCCTGTAGCAGGTGTTGAAGTATCGTTTCTTCCACCACTAGTTCAGTCGGAGTAAACGAAAATGTTTTTGCATGTGTGTGTGGCAGATGTGATTGAAACAACTTAAATGTCCTGAAATTGCTCAGAAACTTTCCTTACCCTATGAAGAATAATTTATCTGCAGCCACTTGAAGGAATCATAACTGGAGTTGGCGAGTCAACATTGGTTTCCATTTTCTTTTCCCGATTTTGGACAGACGTGGTGGTGTCGGACTTGACGCTGCACGGGAGCGGTGATGCAGATTTCTTCCAGGGCTACGGGAGCCTGAAAGCTGAGCGGCAGACGGGCAGCCCGCTGGACAGCGAGGGCGCCGGGGAGGAGTCAGACACCCTCCCTGAACTGCTGTTCCCATTTACCTGCCGCCTCTGCGGTCTGGTCCTGGACGACGAGGACGGGGCCTCGGGCCGGGTGTGCGGCAAGTGCGCCCTGGAGATGCTGTCCAAGGAGCCGCCTGACAGCCCTGGCGAGAAGGCCGACAAGGCATTCTCGTGCGCCTCCTGCCCCTTCATCACGCAGTACCCCAACCACCTGGCCCGGCACATGAAGACGCACAGCGGCGAAAAGCCCTACAAGTGCCCTGAGTGCGACTACGCCTCGGCACACTTCGACAACCTCAAACGGCACCACCGCGTGCACACGGGCGAGAAGCCCTACAAGTGCCACCTCTGCGACTACGCCTGCGGCAACCTGGCCAACCTCAAGCGTCACGAGCGCATCCACTCGGGCGCCAAGCCTTTCAAGTGCGCAGTGTGCAGCTATAGCTGCAACCAGAGCATGAACCTCAAGCGGCACATGCTGAGGCACACGGGCGAGAAGCCCTTCAAGTGCCAGCAGTGTGCCTACACCACCGGCCACTGGGACAACTATAAACGGCACCAGAAGAAGCATGGCCACTCTGCCGACGGCTGGATTAAGGTGCGGCTGCCAGGCAACGAGGAGGACGAAGAGGAGACGTAGGGTGGCCGTGGGGGAGCGAGAAGCGGACTCCTCCCTGCCGCGTCAGTGCTACCAGCATTTCGTTTTATCGTTTACTTTATTTGTCGTCGTTGCAGTATAGTTCGGATTTCCAGTGGCTGCTATGTGGAAATTATGCACACAGATTGGAGACAATGATCAGATCGTTCTGTTGCCTTTTGGGATGTGGGGAGGGGTCGGGGCTGTTATAAGTTTTTATTTTTTCCTGGTGCCACTACAAAATGCTGCACTGATTCAGGGGTTACTGAAGCCCCCTTATGCACCCATACAGACGGGTGTTGGAGGGGGGCTTGCGGAACTGGCTGTATGTGTGTGTGTGTGTGTGTGTGTGTGTGTGCGCGCGTGTGTGTGTGCGTGCACAAGAGCACGTGTGAATTAACGGTCATGCTTTTGATTGGTGTGCATTACTTACTGTGAAATGGTCCTTTTCTCCTTGAACAAAAAAAGGAAGTCAAAATAAATATGGGTGTGTCAAAATGATAGATCTTTTTGCCCTAAACTTGTATTTCTGTTTAAAAACGTTTTCCCCTCCTTCCTGAAGGGTGATTTTTGGCGATCTTGCGTCAGTTCTCTGAACACTTTATTTTGTCCAGTCTATAGACTGAAGCACAAAGACATGTTGATATACGAAGCACTGTGAACTGTATATTCAAGTGAGAAGTGCCCTTAATTTTGTGAATTTTTTTTATATATATATATTGCATCTATGAAGAGGTGTTACTGTGTGCTCTGAATGTATAATTTTTATGTTTAATTTATCTGGCAGGAAAATGGATACTGCACATCCTTAAATGCTTTGACTTTTTCGGGGGGTAGGCATTGGAGTGATTTAAGGTAATAACAAAGCTTGTGAACTTTGAGGTGTTTGTGTTATGACTGGACACCTTCAGTAATGCCTGGTTATCAGGTTCCTGCTAGTCATGCTGGCGTGCAAATTTTCAAAATGTTCAAAAAGCACCACCACAAAATGGGAGGGCATTTCACATCTCGGTACATGCACGAGAAGACATTCAAGGAATTGCAAGCTGCAGCTGTAGTCTGTTCGATAGCTTTGAGCTCACACGTTACATGGCGAAATTTGAGGACCGTGGAAAATAGTACCGTGATTAATTGCGTGCCATCCAGTAATTAATGTTGAAATGAGAGCAAAATAACCTGATCAGTTAACACTGAATATTACAAAGCCATAATTGCTTTTTCTTTTGTTTTGCACGACTTTCATAAGGGACCACATGCAACTGTTTGGTCAGTTAAAGCTCTTTCATTAGGCCTTGGTAATTAATTCTGAATTAATGTTCACACCAAGATAATAGAGCCATACTGTGATTTTAATTTAAGAAGTTTTGCTCTACTGATCTTAATTACAAGCCAACAATCATATCTGTGCAGCTTATTAGCCATCTGTTGTGTGCTAGCCAGTTTGGCAAATTCCTTCGGTGTGGCCTTTTGCATTGGCAGTATTCCTAAAATGAAGGGGATCTTCCGATGCTTAGTGATTATGAATATGGTTTTGAGTTTTAAAATTTACATTGTTGCACAGGTAAATAAAAGGGTGATTTCACTGAAGACTTCTCCATCCACGATCGAATGATTTGGGGCCCGTCTTGGGAGAGAACTGTGGGGAAAAGCAGTGAGTGGGGGGGGCTGCCTGTCACAGGCGTCGTATAGAAATAGCAAAGCAACAATTGCTTCACCTGGAATTGTGGAGGAAAAGAAAGCAATGGGAGAACATACAAAGCACAACTACATCCCTAATTCACCTCACGAAGTGTTCATGATTAACGCCAGTATCTTTGAATGATCAGGTTTTAAAGGAGTCACCAGTCTTGCTGTGTTAGGCTGCTTGAATCACTAGAGGGCAGTAGAGATACCCTCTGACTTAAGGTAAATGGTAAGAATCGGGTGATTCCAGTCTTGTTTACTTTTTTGTAATTTATACTTTATATTAAATGGATTAGTCGTATCAAAAGAGAATGCAAAAGTGAGACTATCTTCTAGAATTGTCTTTATTTAAAAGTTTGAGAAAAATTAATTATGAATAAAAAAAAGCCAAAAGCGGCAAGCAGCAAGGCTACACAGTAGTCAAATCTTTCAGGTTTTTACACCAGTGTTGAAAGCCCCATTCAGAATCATTTACCTGCTGGTTGTGGTTGTAGTCTTGCTGAAATGTCAGTGCCTGCCTCGTTAGAAGACGTCACGGCGCAGTAGCTGGTTGAAGGGGACCAAACCTCTCAGAAACGCCCGACTTGGTTCCGTTTTACCAGCCAGAGCAAGACGTGCTGCTTGCGAGACTTTGATAATAGAAGCCTTTGGTTGAGGCTTTAATGCATTAAAATCACTGCACCGAAAAAAATCACTAGAACTCATTTCCCATCATTTCGACTGCCTACTCTGTGTTTTTTAGTTTGCGTCATCTATAGTTCTTTACCCAGAATTCCTGAACAAATAATTCAAAGCTGCCAGCTTGTGATTGGTTAGAATTTTGACAGTGGACACTGGCAAAGTCACTTCCTTATGCAACCTGCAAGCCCCCATTCCATAAAAGAGCTTTGATCAGGGTTCACTTTACAAATGTCATCAAACATTAGAACAGCTTATTTGACATGTTTCCAACTAACAGCATAGTTTCATAATATGCTTCGTTTTCGCTGGGCTCTTGTGGGACAGCACAATTAATGACAGGAATTACCAACAAGTCTGCATCATTATATATATAACTTCATTTTTTCCCATCTTAATTACTGATTATTCAGTTCAATTTATTTTTATATAGTGCCTTTCACAACAGAGTTGTCCCAAAGCACTTTACATGGATGTGTTGTGATACATAAAACATCATTAGAGAGAGATACAGAATGGGGAAAAAGGAAGGGAAGAAATTAAATAAAGAAAACCAGAAGACAACGGAGGAGAGGCACCAAAAACTCCCAAGGAAGGAGAAAAAATTCCTCTGGGGGTCCGAGGTCAACTGGCTGCCCAACCCCCCTGGGCATACTAACATCGCTGAAAAGAGAAAAGAGTGGACATGCTTGCTAAAAGGTAAGTATATGCCGTGATTAAGGATGAAGACAAAGTCCATCGATGAGTCTGTTATCCATGTTGGCCTTTATCAGTTATGTTAGGTGTCATATCAATATGGAGTCAATGTAACAAGTCTGAGGTCATATATAATGCGTTATGACTTCCCTGAAGGACAAATCCCCCTGAAACCACACACTTCCTTACATTCCATATTTGATTTGTATATATGGGGACATAAGGAAGTGTGTCATCTTAGAGGGTAACAACTGGACACAATGTCCTATTTCAATGCCACTTAATCCCAAGAGATTCTTACGATATTATCAGAGCAGGTCGTATCGGTGAAATAAAATCAGTAATGTCAGCACTTAGTGGCAGCTACCATAGTTATCTGGTCACAGTTTTATGTAATTTCTATTATAATCTATTATAATTATTCAAAGTTCATGTTTATGTGTTTGATTGAGTATATAAAAAGAGCATGTTCTATATAGTTAAAACAATATACTACATCTTGCTTCCAGCATGAATTGATGAATATCGCACACTCAATCCCATGAACCTTACCGGTGCCAAAGATTGCGTTCATACATTTAAAGTCAGGAAATGTCTCTCTTGTTTTGCACTGTGACTATATAATGGACAAGAGATCGAAGGCGGGTTGGCATTTTCCAAGATTAAGGCAAACCTCTCTCCTTCAGCTCCCTGCAAACCTGTCGCTTTGCGGTACTATGTTTGCTGGAAGACCCAAGATGGCCTCCTAACCTTTAAAGGCTGGGAATCTTAAATATCCATGTGAGGAAGGATTATGCTGTAGATAGATAATAAAACATGATTTTTGCACAAGAAGACTTGCTTTTGGCACCATTTCAACATTAATACGACATATCACAACAGTACAATACCAGTGCAAAGACCTGTTGGCAATACACACACAACACAGTTTATTTGTTTTATATATATATATAAAATAAGAAGTATTACTCAATATTTGATTGCCATCAAGTTTCCTGGTGAATAAGAACTTAAATTGTGGATTCTATTGACATTCATTAAATCAGGTTATAGTAGCAGGCAGCTGATTTCTAAATAAATAATAAAATAAATTATCATATTTAAATAAACATGCGCAATAATGAATAAATTGTCAGGATTTTGATTAAACATTTCGGGTTATATTCAGGATTATATTCAGCTAATTTCATTTCTGTAAAAACAATCTCACCTGCTCAAGTACTGACATTTCTATATCTATTTCTATAACAGAAAAGTTTCAGAAAGGCAGTGATGGTCTCACCGAAATGATGCCCTTTTCTGGATTTCTTGGGTTTTAAGAGAGCCCTTCAGGAATTGCCTACTGGCCTGGTTTATGTTGCCTGTTCTCTCCCTCCTTGCTCCCCTCAGTGTGACTGCTCCTGGACGGTATCCAGGCCAGGCCTCACACCCTGGCCTTATCTATCCCCCGGGCCACCTCCTCCGCGACGGCTGCCCACCTGTTGGTGTCGCTTAGAAGCTCCGGGCCTCTCCTACACCTCCTGTCCTGCCCAATCAGTCTGGTGACAGGGAGAGCTGGCCTCTGAAATCACACCTCTCAGCTGTTCTCACTGTATAGGACTGGGGGCATCCTATACTCGCAGCTCAGTGCTACACAGAATGTCAGTGGTTCGCTTAGGAAAAAAAAAAGGGAGGGAAACAACTGCGGAAAACGTTTTATTAGTGCGGTGCAGTAGGATATACTGCACGTAGCGCAGCTGAAGATGGGAGTTTGTGTCATTAATCCGTAAGTGACTTGATAGGTCATCATGTTTAAGATAGGTCCATAGTTATATACTGTGGATGTCTAATGTTATATTTCTCATTAATGCTTCTCAAAGTATTAAATAATAACACAAATACTAGAAGAAATACTACAAGTATATTTTTGGCAATTCCACCATAATCAGTACTTGAACTGTAAATATTAAGTTCTGGTATTCTGTCAATAATTATAACTCAAATATTTATTCTTTGTTTCAGTTTTTCTAAATCAAATCTTTAATATTTATAGTTTGTAATTTTTTTAAAGAATCCACCACATGGATGTTAATTTGATTTATAACCAGAGGTTTTATTTTTTAAAACATATGTTAACATATTTGGGGGATATTGAGCTCGTAGATCTTCTTTGTTTGTTTTTTTTTCATTTCTCATGGAACTATGGAAGAACACGGCAGAAAAAATGAAAGGTATGCCACTAAAATGAAAGTCCACTAAGAATTTCTCTCTCTGTATTTGCTAAATACCCAACCACATGCCAATTTTAATGCTTTTAAGCTCTGTTTCATTTCCACACATACATGGCTATGTAAGGTGAGGGGCTCCACAGCAAGTACTGCCATACGTCATTCCCGGGGGGCCGAGGTCAACACCTGTGGTTTAAAATCAGCCGAGGAAACAAACCGGGCTCATTCAACTAATGCTCTGGCAGGCTAATACTGACGATTACTGTATACGTCCATACCCTCCCGACAATGTCACAATCGTTAATAATCAGTTGCGTTAGCTAAAACAATTTCACTTCTATGACAGGAGCCATAGATACACCTAGACACGTTTTTTCCAGACAGACACACAATGAAATAGTATCTGTCAGAAGTAAATATGCAACTGGTTACAACATTATTTAGCTTTATGTCAAAACAATTTTAGTATTTTCTTCTCTCTTTTTGCCAGCCAGAAAAACACTTTGCCTGACTGCTGAACTTAATAAATGACCTTGGCTTTCAATACTGTCCATTATAATTCACTGTTGTGAAAGATTGTGGTACAGGTTAAGGGAGTTAATTGTGCTTCAGGACTGGCACCGTTGATAGATGATGACAGAAAAAGATGATTGTTTATTAATAATGTAGACGACACTGAGGAAGCAATAATTTGTCATATTTTAACCTTCTGAACCTATTTAAACTCGGTTATGATTTAATTCCAGAACTTATAACCAGGGCTGCATATAACTGGTACGCAAGTACGCATTCACCTTTAAAAGCGATACGTGCGGCAATCGATTGCTGTGACA
>JAODKC010000537.1:0-10894 GCA_026777985.1 Mormyrops attenuatus
TTGCACACTTTATTTTGCACATTGCAATTTAGTTTTGTACTGTGTACAGTATTGTGTCTTTTGTATATTTACAGTGACGTCACTTTTGTGTGCTGCTGTAACTTTTGGATTTTCCTTCGGGATCAATACTGGCTACTCAACTACTACTACTACTACTACAACAAAATGCTGCCAAGCTGTTTAGAATAAATCTCTGATTCCCGTAAAATCCTGCAGCCCAGTGGTGTTCAGTGTTTTTTTTTAATACTCCAGAAGAGGCTCTTACACTTCATTGGGTTGCCAACCCCTGTCGGCTCGGCCCACTAGGAAATTGGAGATTGTTGACATAATTGCTACTGAAATAATAGTTAAGAAGACTGAACGTATTAAACAAAAAAATGGCAGTGAAGCTGAAACTGCCTGCATCTGTGTTTTCACCTGTATTTTACTTTACTTCATTTGCTGAGTCCAGTTAGTGCAAATACATGTATCCAGATAGACCTCATCTCAACCTTTTAAGGATTAAAAATACACTTTAATTCCATTCCCATCTCATTATTCTGGAATTTTATCAAACACTCTTCCTGCCGTTTTGTTAGTCCTGTCTGATCCTCTAGGCCCTGACTCTCTGTGTCTGCCTTTTCAGTGCTCTCTAAAGAAAGACAAAACAGCTCATGGTGAAAAGACCACAGGTGATTTATACAGAAAAGATTTTCAGTTTCTGAACCTGTGAGATGCAATGAAATGTCCTGATCCAATACTAAGCAAAATGTGGCCTCTGTTTTGAGTGCCTACTCTAAGTAGAGACCACAACATGATTGGCCTATCTCCCATTCTGGCCTTTTGTTGGGAAAAATATGAGTTCAAAGAAAATATCCCTGGGAACAATGAATAATGAATGATTCGAAGAAGCATTTCTCTGGAACATCTATCTGAGATATTAACTCAGAGAGTACAGAGAGATGAAAAATATCTCTTTATGCATAAGAAAGTATGTTTTCAAAATATATCAAAATGTGCTGTCTCTATAGTTTTAACAAGAACAAAAAATAAATTAAAGGAAAGAAAATCTTGGAATCTGTTGTACAAGAAGCTGGTTGTGTTATTACTGCTGACCAGATCCATTTTCAGTGTTACGTTTAGGTGATTAAGATGAGCATTTATTTATTTTTACTGGGTGCCATCGACTCCTGGTGACCAGGTAGAAAGTATTCCTCTAGAACAGTGTTTCCCAGTCCTCAGGGACCCAGAGACAGTCCACGTTTTTGCGAAAAGGTGGACTGTCGGGCAGGGAGCTTGGAGGGAGCAAAAAAATAGACCAAGTACCGGACTGGGAAACACTGCTCTAGAATACCCAGATATCTAGAATATCTTTAGTATCAGGCTTCCTGATGACATGTTATTATTTTAATCTTTTATGTTTATTTTTAAACGACTTAAATACATAGAATATTACTGTCTGAATACAACATGTTTCATACCACATTCATGTAATATTTAATATGTAACCGTGCTGTATTGATCTCAGGTTTAAAGTTTATTCCCACAACCCAAATTCCCACATCAGAAAAACTGCGTTTGTTACCTGCCTCCTCTCTGAGGTTTGTTCCCCTACACATGAACAAGTCATTAAAGTGTAAATCGCAGAGATGGTATGTCAGGCACACATGAGAAGCACATGGTTATTATGACTCTCGCTTGGCAGAAAAGGGAGCTTGAGAATGGACATGTGAAGGGGACGACGAGTGCTGTGCTGATAACACTAAAGCTGTGTAACATTATCAGGATTCCAGTGTTATAGCATGGCTCCAAATCCTTTTATCTTCTATCTTTTAGAGGACACAAAAATACAATCAGTCCATCTCTACAACTACACGAAAGGACGTGATGTGCTGACTGCTACACTATGCTTATGGTCCTGAAGGCATTGCAAGGGAAATGGGGAGCCGGAATGATCCGGCATCAATCCGAGCCTTGCCGCAAAGCCAGAAACATGCTAACGTTCGGGATTTCAATGCATCCCAAAGGCCTTATAAATAAAAGTCGGGCTCCTCGTATCATCGCTATCACATTTTGTCATGATATCCATTGTGAAATATTCTTTCATTAGCCGCAGAGTGCATTTGAAAATGCTCTGTAATTGATTTAAAGCTCAGGATTGAGATTATACAATTGGAAATATCCAATTCCACCTCACCAGAGTACTTGACACCACTGTAGCTCATCACCTGGTTAAACTGAGAGCATATAGGCACCTCTCTGAAGTAATACCTTTGTGAGCTATTGAGCTTGATCATATTATATATTATATTTATATCTATCTATAGCATATTATGGGCGTATAGACAGACCACAGGTCTGTCAGAGAAAGACCACAATCTGCTTAAACGCTATTCACATTGCCTCCTGTCACTAAGGCTGCAGTGATAGAGACATGCACCAACACACCATTATGGTTCACGAGCCCGGTGGACCATGCACTTTGGTTGCCCCAAACAAAGCAGCAAGTTACCTGGTCACTCAGCTGTTAAGGTATAAACCATATTCCTGGTAAACTAAAGCCAGGTTCTTTTGGATTCCAGGCAACCCTGAGGTTCATTGTACTCTTTCCACCGGAAAGCTCTGTTATATTGTCATGCACATCTGGCTTGGAAAGTTAGGTCCACCCTGACACGTACCATGCCAAAACATCCTCATTTTGGTGTTCATAATGCAAGTTCCCAGCCTGCTTTTCATTCCATTCCCTATCTAATAGACATGATTTTTCATCAGTAGCACTAGCATACAATACCTTGCAAAAGTCTTAGGCAGGCAAAGAAAATTTTGTTTAAATGATGCAAAACTATGATATTATATCTCTCAAAGTGTATCAGCCTCTTCTCAAGTCAACCAAGTACTTGCGGTACTTATCCTATGTACTCATGTATTTGTTGACTCGACCGCCTGCATACCATATTTGGCTAATCAATAGCTCATCCCAATTATTTAACTAATGAAGCTAATTAATTGAGTGAGCTGATGGTAAAATTCAATGGCTGTAGTGGCCCAGAAGAGAAGAACCAAAGTGATGGTGTTCTAGATGTCCAACAGAACACATTCTTCTTACTTTTGGTTTCATTTGCATATATTCTGATATAGTTTTTTTTCTTTTCATGGCCTTCTGGTTAGTACTGTATATCTGATTAAACACCATTGATTGACATATACTACTGATTAGCTTTTAACAATAACACGTATCACGGCTCTAAACTTGCTGGTTCAGGATCAAAAATTTGTCCATGATCTTGTCTTTTTACTAAAGAGCAGTTTGCAAATTGTCAAATATTCGTACACGAATGAGCGGTCTTATTCTCGGAAATAATTTAATAATTTTTTTAACACCAGCTTGTTTTTCCCAGTTCACCATGTTTGGTGTTTATTCTCCCCTTAATTACTTCACTCCCACAGTAGTCACCAGTTCCTTGTGCATCTCATTATCGAGTTCCTCACGCCCCTACTGCTCGGCCACATGTTACAGCACATTAGCTCAGCTCTGAATATGCTGCCTTTGGATGGATCCACAACTGCAGCATTCTGTTAACGCAGGTCACTGTTACCTCTGATTAAACCTCGTAACTTGTCCCTTTTAGCAGCCCGGTCTGGGAAGGAGGTTTTAAAAGACTAAAGAGAAGATGTCTAGATCACACGACAGCCCCAGATGGTTGTAATCTCTACAGGTAGGTGTTAACAATCATTAACCTCAAGGCTGAAAGAAGTAGGGGAAGCAGGAGAGAGAGGTCTGACGTATCAATCTCAAGGCTGTCCTTGCTGAGCCTCACTCTCCTGTGGCGTTTGACCTTTACAATCTGGAAATGGAATTGATTTCAGGTCCCAGCCACAAACAGATCCTCAGTCACACAGGAGGAAGCTGGGGTGGGTGAGTTTTTAAGACTGCTGGCAATGGAGGAGCAGCTATTGATTACCCAGGAAAGGTTCTGCACAGTGTGGATCGTTCACATTCCAGGCCCACGAAGGTCCCATTCTACAATTAGGTCTGCATTATCATAAAGACACCATCTTAGCTCTCTCTGGGACAAACATCGCACACATGACATTCTTAATATTCTAAAAAAAATCTGAGCAGAGTGTTTTGTTGCTGTAATTTATGAGCAAAAGTATATTTAGTTCTTGCTGACAGCTGCTAACATTAGTATACTGTAGCAGAGCTGTTCCCCTGAGAGACTGACAGGTGCCTCTGCCATTCTGCAGTGCGCGTAGAGTGCATTTCATCAAATTTGCTCTAAAACATTGTAAATGTTAATTATATATATATACCCATTACATGTATGCCTTTATCTTTCCCAACATAGCATTTTTCCTACTAAATACTTTATTCCTACTAAATAGAGCATTATTGTGAAAAATGCAGAGCTAGTTTCTGTTTCTATCTTTTCCTCATGCAAGTCTTTTGAATACTGGTCTCTGCTATTGTACTTTCAGCTAAAACAGCACTGAGGGACTCCTGCAAAGCTCTGTTATATATATCCTCCCCAACACGACTTATCTGTGTCGCCAGGAAACTGCTGCAGACTCAATTGGGTTTGATAAAGTGAGCTGCGGAGCCTTAAGCTTGTTGCCATGGATGCAACAATGTGTAAATCTCTTTTCAGTGCCACCATTGAAAAAGTTGGTTCTCATGCAGGATTGTAATAATGAATGATATGCCACAGTTTTGGCCTTGTCAAGTGAGGCTTAGAGCTGCCCTACTTTATATGTTGTGAGGTAGCCCAATGTATTGTATACCCAGAGCACTGAATGGCCTGAAAATGTGTGTATGGCGCCAGCAACGGCGATAAGCATCTGTATGAGGGTAAGTACTACAAAGTTTTGTTTCACTTCCGATTACATCCACAGCATTCTAATACTAGGATCAACACTACTGACTTTTAATCAGTCAAATAAACGAACTTTGTTCACACTTAATCCTTTTAAAAAAATTTGTGCTAATAAGTTGTGTTAATCAATAATGTGCCGTACTGTGTTTTCAATGTCGTGGGTACCCCTGATGGCAGAAACATTTGTTTTGCCATTGTATAACAATGGCATCCCATGCATATATAATAACGGTATTTGTCATCATCGTGGCCAGCCTGTTTTGCATAAAAGAGGTAGGTAAATTAATCGGTTGTAGAGATCTCAGCTGCGTCTTATGTCACCCCCTGACAGAGTACTGTTTTTCTGTTATCGAGTTATCGGTCTTGTGGTATTCAAACTCTGCTTTTCATATCCCTGATTTTTTGCCTCTTTTTTTGGCCACCACTTTTTGTTAGGGTATTTTTTTCCCCTCCTTCTTTTGTCTCCATGGCGCTGACACAACGTTTTGTTCCGCAAATCGCTGTAGCTGAAGTCAATTGGAAAGCAGGGGTTCGAAAGTAAGCTACCCTGTGCCAGTATTGTATCCCGCGGCTCTGCAAGCTGTTTTATCCCGACCTGAGGGGCATTTCAGTCAGCAGTTTCCATCTCGTTGGCACTGTGTATTTTTGTAAGATATGGAGCTGAATAGACATTAATGCCAAATGCAGGTCTGGAGTTATCTAGGCCTGTCACAACATGTTAATTATATAAGAATGAGGTATGCCCCTCTGCCCCCCCCCCAGGACTCTGCCTTCACTCCTGGTGCAATACCTCTCCACTCTCTTCAGGCATTGCCGTAGCTACAGAGAGTGAGCTATGACGTTCATAAATTCATGCGATGACTGTCAGACTCAAGGACCCTGAATACAATAGCAGGCTAATTATACTGATTTAATTTCAAAAGAAATGGTTATTTGGCATGTTACATTTCAGCTGGAGAAATCTGATGTCAGACCAAAAACAGCTATAAATCAGCAAACCATTATGAAGCAAAAGGAAAACAGGAATCTGAGGCACAAAATAATACATTTGTAATTATTTAACCCATATGGTAACACTTCCTATGAATGCCATGTCTATAAAAATCTATGAACACATACATAACACTTTATAATGCATTCATAAAGAATTATAAATATCTATACATCCATCCATTTTTCACTGCTTTTCCGAACGTCGTGTTGCGGGGGTAACAGCTTAAGCAGGGATGCCCAGACCTCCCTCTCCCCAGCTACCTCCTCCGGGGGGGGGGATACCAAGGCGTTCCCATGCCAGCCGAGAGACATAATCTCTCCAGCATGTCCTGGGTCTGCCCCGGGGACTCGTCCCGGTTGGATATGCCCAAAACACCTTCTCAGGTAGCCGTCCAGAAGGCACCCTAGATAGATGCCTGAAACACCTCAACTGGCTCCTTTTGATGCGGAGGAGCAGCAGATCTACTTTGAGCCCCTCCCGAATGTCTGAGCTCCTCATCTCTAAGGCTGAGCCCAGACACCCTGCGGAGGAAACTCATTTCAGGCAATTAAACCTGTGATCTCATTCTTTCGGTCACTACCCAGACCTCATGACCATAGGTGAGGGGAGGGACACAGATCAACTGGTAAATTGAGAGCTTTGTCTTCCAGCTCAACTGACGCTGCACCAATCCGTCTATCAATCTCCTGCTCCCTTCTTCCCTGAGATACTTAAACTCCTCTGCTTGAGACAGCAACTCATGCCCCAAAAGGAGAGGGGAATGCACCCTTTTCCAGTCAAGAACCATGGCCTCAGACTTGGAGGTGCTGATCGTTATCCTGGCTACGACTCAGCTGCAAACCACCCTAGTGCATGCTGTAGGTCACAGCCCGATGACATCATCTGCAAAAAGCAAAGAACCGGATCCCCTCTAGGCCTTGGCTACACCTATAAATTCTGCCGATAAATGTTATGAAACTCTCGCTTCATTTGTCCAGGGACCTGATGACCCTGTACCCCATAATCCTGAAGCATCCCCCACAGGACCCCTCGAGGGACACGATCATATGCCTTTTCCAAGTCCATGAAACACATGTAGACTGGTTGGGCAAACTCTGATGAACCCTCCAGTCTAGTGGTAGTGAAGTGTTTCACGACCAGGATGGATTCTGGATTGTTCCTCTTGGATCCGAGGTTCGACGAACGCGTGGACCCTCCTCTCCAGTACCCTGGCTTAGACCATTCCCAGGCAGTCTGATCCCCCTAAAGTTGGAACACATCCACTGGTCCCCTTTCTAAAAGATTGGGTCCACCACCCCAGCCTGCTAAT
The DNA here is from genome assembly GCA_026777985.1 of Mormyrops attenuatus. Taxonomy (NCBI): domain Eukaryota; kingdom Metazoa; phylum Chordata; class Actinopteri; order Osteoglossiformes; family Mormyridae; genus Mormyrops; species Mormyrops attenuatus. The sequence goes on from JAODKC010000537.1 coordinate 7,157, forward strand.
CCAAAGGCACTGTACCCAGCATCAAGAGCTTTCAAGAACTCAGGGCAAATCTCATCCACCCCGGAGCCCTACCACTGAGTAGTTGATTGACTACTTCAGTGACCTCAGCCCCAGAGATGGGCAAGTCATCCTCAGAGTCTTCCAGCTCTACTTCCTCCGAGGAAGGCACATCAATGGGATTTAGGAGATCCTTGAAATATTCCTTCCACTGCCTGACTATATCCCCAGTTGAGGTCAACAGCTCTCCATCCCAGCTGTAAATAGCATTGTTGAAGCTCTGCTTCCCCCTCCTGCGTCACCTGATGATTTGCCAGGCCGACCAAAAGTCCTTCTCCATAGCCTCACCAAACTCCTCCCAGACCTGAGATTTTTCTTCAGGAACTGCTAGATCCACTTCCTGCTTTGCTTGCCAATTCCTGTCCGCTGCTTCTGGAGTCCCACAAGCCAACCAAGCCCCAAAGGTATCCTTCTTCAGCCTGAGAGCTCCCTGTACCACTGGTGCCCTGCACTGGGTTTGGGGATTGCCACCATTGCTGACACCAACAACCTTACGACCACAGGTCTGCACCGCCGCCTCAGCAATGTCCATGTCCATGTCCCTTGGGAGAGAAGAGAAGTTCTGCTGGTGGTGTGAGTTGAAGATCTCCCGGACAGGGGCCTCCACCAGACATTCCCAACAAAATCTTACTATGCGTTTGGGTCTACCAGGTCTATCCGGCATCTTCCCCCGCCATTGGATCCAACTCACCACCAGGTGGTGATCGGTTGACAGCTCCGCTCCTTTCTTCACCCAAGAGTCCAAAACATATGGACGCAGATCCATTGATATGATTACAAAATCGATCATCGAACTGCGGCCTTGGGTGCTCTGGTGCCAGGTGCCCTTATGAACACCCTTATGCTCAAACATGGTGTTCGTTATGGACAAACTGTGATTAGCACAGAAGTCCAATAACAGATCACCGCTCAGATAATGACCAGACAGGCCATTCCTCCCAATCACACCCTTCCAGGTTACACTCTAATTACCCACGTGAGCATTAAAGTCCCCAAACAGAAGTCCCCAGAAGGGGCGCCTTCCAGCACCCCCTCCAAGGCCTCCAAGAAGACTGGATACTCTGAACTGGTGTTTGACACATACACACAAACAACTATCCTAGCCTGTCCCCTGATACAAAGTTGAAGGGAGGCGACCCTGTCATCCACCAGGGTACACTCCGACACAATGGCACTGAACTTGGGGGCTATAAGTAGCCCCACCCCTGCCCGGTGCCTCTCACTCTGGGCCAGAATGGAATAGTGTCCAGTCCCTCTCTCGGAGTTTGGTTCCAGAGTCCGAACCGTGTGTTCAGGTGAGCCCAACTATATCTATTCGGTATCTATTTACCTCCCACACCCGTACAGGCTCCTTTCCCTCAAGAGAGGTTACATTCCATGTAGAGCCAGTTTTGGTAGCTGACAGTCTGTCCACTGAGGCCCCTGTCTTCGACTGCCACACAATCTACATTGAACCTGACCTCCATGGCTCTCCCTGCAGGTGGTGGGCCCATAGGAGGGCAGGCCCATGTTATTTCTTTGGGTTTTACCCGGCCGGGCCCCATGGGTGGAGACCCGGCCACTAGGCCTGGGGAGGGAGCTCCAGGGCAAAGCCCCGGTCTCCCCAATCCCAGAGGGGTAACATGGTCTCTTGTGTTTTCTGTCATGGGCATTTTCTGCATCGCACTTTGTCTGGCTGCTCACCAAGGACCAGAAGGCCTTGGGAGACCCTACCAGTATAATGCATCATGAAGGTATCTATAATGCATTATAGATGACAGCTTTAAGTAAAGTGTGACCTATACAATACATAATAACCTAACTTTGTTTTGTGTTCATAAAATAAACAAATACTTGTCTGTGTTTGATCCTGGCACCAAAAATCCCAACACTTTCCTGTGAACTACAATTAACTCAGATACAGACTTTTGATATGACTGTGTGCCTATAGGCACCTATCACTCTCTGAGCAGGACTTTCTTAAGGAAAACTGTTCATAAAGTTCCTCACACACACAGATGAACTTTGCAGAAGAGATAAATCATCAGCACCTGAAAAAATCCATTCAGCAACAAGTCAATAGAACCCCCGGAGACACTCAGACGTCACCTGGACTTGTCAAACTGTCAGCCTTTCACGACTTGTTACAGACAGTGAAAGAGGAGATGCAGAGATGGCACCATTTTTTAACAGGCTCGGCAGTGACAGTAAGGCCATGATTTTACATTTAGTTCAGAGTTCAGGTTAGTTGATCTGGCTGTAATATGCCGAAGACAAACAGACTCCTTCATTCAGATGTGATATTTTCCAAACCATGCACTAAAAGCATAATGATCTGTCCAGGGCCGACTTTTTCAGGGGTCCCTAACCAGTTGTTCTCAAACTTTTTGGTCAAAAGTCTGCATCAGGTTTTTGTTCATAGTCAGAGGTCTGGAACATTTTTCAATAACAAAACAACATTTCATGAACTTCAATGAATTACTAAAAAAATTTCATATAGATATCAGTATGCAATTCCATATAGACATCAGTATATAACAATAATGGGACCTTATTAATGCTCGCTAATCATTTTGACTCTGTCATTGATGGGCGGCAAGATTATGCAACTGCAAAGCTTGGTGGTTTTACATTGTATTTTTTATTTCAAACCACATTAAGCCTTTTTATGTTAGTCATATTGATTCAAAAGGTGCACTTTAGGTGGACTTTGAGAAGTCCTGCTTAGGCACCACTTAGGACCTAGAAAACTGATGATCATTTCACTTCCTCCACAACTCAGGTAATTCAGGGATTGGCAGGTTGTGTGTGTGTTTTTTTATTATTACTATTCTCTGATTGGACCATTTGACACTGCAGTTGTTGTTAACTGTCTGTTTTACCTATAGCTAGATATGTCTGACCTTTTGTTAAAAGCTTGTTCTTCGTTGTGAATATCAATATTACTAGGATTCTCAGTATCTCAATTATATATACAATATATAGTTATATAATAATTATATTACAGTATCTCAATTTAAATTTAAAAAATCACAGAGCATTCTCAGAACCACATCATGTTTTCAGGTGGACATAACATCAGATTGAAAGCTAAACATTTTAAATAAAGAATCTGCACGTGTAATTAAGAGAAAGTATCATCGTCCACATTTCATGCAGAATCTTTTCAAGAGTTTTTCAGAGGTGACAGTAGAATCCATCACATAACACTATGCATATACTTTATATTCAACCTATGTGGTTTTACTATCATTTTCTGCGATTACATGATGGACAGGGATTCCTTTAAACGTGACCTGTGGCAAAAAGGTCAACTTGTGTAGTTTTTTAATTCCAGAGTACAATGAATATTCTCAAACCTTTATGGAAGAGCTGTAGAGTCCAGGGGCCACCCTTCTACTTATGCTGCCATAGCCGTATCTGCCGGAGTTTACATATTACGCTCACCTGACTGTTTGCACTGCTTCTAATCTCACCTACTTTGGCTAATTGCATGTTTTATCTCCCCTACCCCTCCTGGGGTGTGCTGCCTGGAGACCCCAAATTATCAAGATATTCTGCCTACCCTGCTGCCTGCGACATCTCCACTACCTGTGGTGTCTCTCCTGCTCGCCCTTCTGCCTGTGGTGTCTCTCCTGCTCGTTCTTCTGCCTGTGGTGTCTCTCCTGCTCGCCCTTCTGCCTGTGGTGTCTCTCCTGCTCG
>JAODKC010000538.1:0-10892 GCA_026777985.1 Mormyrops attenuatus
GAGATTTGTTTCCCTGTGTTGCCATGGTGAATCATTTTCTCTGGATGCCATTGATAGGGCCTTTTTATGTGCTCGTGGACGCACGACAATCAGGGTTAATTGAACTCAGAGTTGTGTAAACTAATAGTTATCACTGTTCTGAAACCAAAAACTCGGAGTATGACAGCTCAAGTTTAAACCCAGAGTTTGTTAAACCCGCTTCGTGAAATACCCCCCTGATGCGTAGTCATGTTGGAACAGGAAGGAGCCATCCCCAAACTATTCCCACAAAGTTGGGAGCATGAAATAGTCCAAAATGGCTTTGAATACTGCAGCATTAAGAGTTCCTTACATTGGAACTAAGGGGCCAAGCCCAGCCCCTGAAAAAGAACTGCACACCATTGCCCCCCTCCACCAAACTTTACACTTGGCACAATGCAGTCAGGCAAGTACTATTCTCCTGGCAACCACCAAACCCAGACTCGTCCACCAGATTGCCAGACAGAGAAATGTGATTCATCACTCCAGAGAACACATCTCCACTGCTGTAGAGTCCAGGGGCTTTACACCATTGCATCTGACGCTTTGCATTGCACTTGGTGATATAAGGCTTGGATGCAGCTGCTCAGCCATGGAAACCCATTCCATGAAGTTCTCTACATACTGTTCTTCAGCTTATCTGAAGGCCACATGAAGTTTGGAGGTCTGTAGCTATTGACTCTGCAGACAGTTGGTGACTTCTGCACACTGTGCCCCTCAGCATGTATTGTCCCCGCTATGTGATTTTATGTGGCCAACCACTTCGTGGCTGAGTTGCTGTTGTTCCCAATTGCTTCCACTTTGTTATAATACCACCTACAGTTGGCCGTGGAATATTTAGTAGTGAGGAAATTTCACAAATGGACTTACTGTATTGCACAAATTGCGTCCTATCCTGGTACCATGCTTGAATTCACTGAACTCCTGGGTTGGAGTGGTTGCTCTGAGGCTAGGGATCTGTACCCTAAGCCTGTAAATGCTCAGAGTGATTCTACTCCATTGGGCCCTTGAGCAAGGCCCTTGACCCTTTAATTGCTTTGTCCTGGGTATGACGTTAATCTACATCAAGCTCAATAAGGAGGTCCTCCAACTTACAGGGAATAACTTGAGGGTTGGTGGCAGGATTGGCACTCCAGCCACTGGAAAAAGACCTCAAAACCTGCTGGTCCATTTGGACTAGTGTGGTGCTGAGGTATGCTTGATTTTATACACCTGTGGCTATGGAAATACAGTAATTGGAACACCTGAATTCAATGATTTGGGGTGTCCCAATACTTTTGCCAATCGTCTTCATCTTAGCTGTCCATTGTGTCCGATGACGACGCTTGCTCCGGGGGGTGAGGGGTAGGATTGGAGAGGGGGAACAATGGCTTTGGCGTTGGCCCATGGCTGTGGAGGCCAAAATCGGGAACCGCACACTCCCTCGCAGATAGAGCAGACATGTCCTGATGTTAGGATGGTGCCGACCCCCCACTGGTGCCGTTTGGCACATCTTTCTGTTCTTTCTTGAAGAAAAATGCTATTCATTTGTTCGGTTACCTGGATGCAGATGGATTTCCAGGTTTGTCTACTGAGTGCAAGTGGTTCAAGTTGGCTGGGGTTGCTGTTACAACGCTTCAGAAGTTCCTTAGTATACTCCTTTTTTGACTGCCAGCAACCCGCTTGGAGTTCTACAGCTGCCTGTAAGGAGTTTGCCGGGGAAGACGATGGCCAGGCATACGAATGATGTGACCAACCCAGCGCAGATGCCTGTTTGCCACAGTTGCTTCCATGCAGATGGTATTGGTTAATGATAGAATGTCTGTATGAGGGACTCGGTCTTCCCAAGACAGATTGAGAATTTTTTGCAGGCACCTAATATGAAACATTTCCAAGCTGTTTATATGATGCCTGTATGGGGTCCATGTTTCTGCCCCATAGAGCAAAGTGGAGATGCAGACTGCATTGTAGACTGAAATTTTGGTGCTGATCTTCAGATTTTTATTCTCAAATACCCTTTTTTGGAGTCACCCAAAAGCAGAGGAAGCATTATTGATGCGGTGATTTATTTCCATGTCTAGAGAACAGTCTGATGTGAGCGTGGACCCAAGATAGGTGAAGTGACGGACAAGCCTAAGAGGGCACCCATGAATCTGGAAGCTGGGTAGTGAAGGGGGTTGAGTGATGAGTTGAGCCATAATCTCAGTCTTCTTGATATTGACCTGAAGACCAAATGATTGATACAGACCGGTGATGGTATCTAGTGCATGCTGCATGGAGTTTGGACTATGCGCCACGGCAGTGCAGTCATCAGCATGCAGTACTGGAGCTCAAATATCTCACAAAGTTTTGTCTTTGTGCCTGGAGCCTGCAGATGTTAAACAGGCTACCTTCGAGGTGATTTTCCAAGTGAATACCGTCTTCATATTTCATGGTGTAATGGAATACATGGGTAATTGCTGCCAGGAGAAGGTTGAGCAGACACAGCCTTGCTTTACCCCAACTTTTACCCTGAAGGGCTCTGATTGGAGTCCCCCCATGAGAACTCTGGCTTGCATTACATTGTGCAATTGCTGCAGGATGGAGAGAAATTTGGGAGGTACTCCAAGTTCATGAAGCTGTTTCCAGAGCATCTCACGGTTCTTGGTGTCAGAGGATTTACTGAGGTTAATAAAGGCTATGTAGAGGACTCTTTGCTGCTCTGTACTCTTATCAAGTGACTGCCGCAAAACAACGATCATATCAGTGGTAGATCTAGACTTCCGAAAGCCACTCTGTGTTTCAGGGAGAGTACATTCTGAGATGGACGCCACCAAATGGTTGAGCATGATCTTTGCCAATACTTTCCCAGCAGTGGAGAGAAGGGAAATTCCTCGGCTGTTACCACAGTCTGGTCTGTCCCCCTTTTGCTTATATACAGTAGGACCACTTCCAGTCCTGGGGGAGTTTCTCAGATTTCTAGATGCCAGTAATGAGATGGTGCAGACAGCGTGTAAGGAGATAATCTCCCTGTTTGAGAACGTCAGCTGAAATGCTTTTTTGTTGTTTTGTTGTTCTTTAAGCCCCTGATGGCCTAACGGGTTTCCCAGAAGTGTGGCAGGGCATCCAGATGTAGCATTTGCGGTGGGTCTAGCAGCTTGTCAAGGATGCTTAGGTCAGCTTGATGGGTGCAGTTCAGAAGAGTCTCAAAATGATTTGCCCAACGCTGAAGAATGTCTTTATGGTCCTTGTAATGGCAGTTTCCATTTGCAGATCGAACAGGGACGTAAATCTGCCTTCTAGAACCATATAAGGTTTTAATGGCATTATAGAAGCCCTGGATTTCATTGCAGTCCGCAAAGTGTTGTATTTCGTCTGCTTTCTGCGATCACCAGGTGTCTTCCATGGTCCGTAAAGCCTGTTGGGTTGTAGCTGTAGCCTTGGAGAAGATTGATTTCAGGATGGAGGATCCCAGATTGGACAGGAGAGCTTTGTGTGCATTATTTTTCTCGCAGGAGTGCCTGGATTTGAGTGGAGTTGCTATCAAACTAGTCCTGATGATGTTTCCTACTTGTGCCAAGGACTTCTGAAGCTGCAGAGTGGATGAATGCAGAGAAGGCTGACCAGTCATTGGCATCCTTCTGCAGTTCTGTAAGTCTGCATGCAAGGAGTCTGCAGAGGTTCCCTTTGGTGTTGGGACTACTTAGTGCTGCCTAGTTGAGTCTTTTATTTGGGCTCCTCTTAGGGCGACAGGGTAGAATATCTAGGCAAATTTTGAACCTGACCATACAGTGGTAGTTCCAGCATTGAGCCCCACGCATAACTCTGGTGATAAGAACATCCTGTCTGTCCTTTTGACAGACAATGATGTAATCCAGTAGATGCCAGTGTCCTGATCTAGGGTGCTGCTAGGTGGTTTCATCTGGAAGATGGTATTCATGATGACCAGTTGGTGTTCCTCACAGAGGGAGAGGAGCCAATGCCCGTTGCTGTTCATTATTCCCACCCTGTGCTAGCCTATGATCTTATTCCAGACATGATTTTCTGTGCCCACTCTGGCATTAAAGTTGCCCATGAAGTTTGTCATCACTGGGGTTTTCTGGATGGCTGCATCAAGGCTTCTGTAGAAATCTTCTTTAATATTAAAATCTGCATCCAGTGTTGGTGCATAGGCACTGATGAGGGTGACATAAGGTTTCTTCGTGAGTGGAAAGCGCCACGTCATTAGCTGTTTGCTAATGCCTACAGGGGACTCAGGGATATGTTGAAGTAATTGGGTCTTTACGGCAAACCCCACGCCATGGATACCGCACATGCCTTTAGGAACCCCTTTCCAGAAGAATGTGTAGCCAGCATCGACCTCTGTAAGGGAATCTTCTCCGTGCAGCCTGGTCTCACTGAGCACTGCAATGTCAATGTTGTACTTTGCGAGCTCAAGGGAGGCAAGGCCTGTTTGGTGGTTCTGACATGTCCAAGAGGGTGTGAACATTCCACGTGGCAACGTGTAGCTGTATCTTCTTTCTGTTTTGGCCGCAATGAGGGATGCTCCAACAGCTGCGGCTGGTCGTCCGGAGTTGAGACAATTCTTGGACCACCTTTTCCAGGTCCTTCCCCGTTAGGGGTGAGCAGTGCAGGGCTGCTCAGACACAGTGAAAGCTGCCGAGGTGTTGCGCTCCAACCCGTATTCCATAAAGCAGTCTTCTCTCATTAGCCAGATACCTTAAGCCAAATATAAGGATTGTCCAATAGGAAGGTTGCTTACCTCTCCTCCTATTAGACAGTTTTTACGTTTGGCTTAAGTTGTCCAGCTAACTGGGAAATTCTGCTTTGTGGAATATCCCTCAAGTCTCTTTGGTTGTGCCTTATCCATTCTGAGAAGTTTTCTCTTTGCGCCCCTGAGTTGCACATTTTAAATCACTTTTTCTTTGACGTCGATGTGGATGCGTGCGGCAAACTGACAGCCTACGCAGTTGCTAGGTAATAAGGTAAGCTTTATATTTCTGCTACCAATCATATACAAGTATAGACAAGACCAATCGTCGCTGTGTTTTACCTGTTTTAAACCATTGGACGGACACAGAATTGGATATATAAACATGACCGGGAAGAAAGAAGAATTGCGGTAGAAGGAAACCAAGTGAGGTTTTATTTGAAACTACAAAATTCTAAATTAGATGTACATTTTCACAAAAAACCAAGACAATTTGTGTCCCAGGAAAGAATATCAATTCTCAAAAAAATTTGCTCAAAAAAAGAGAACAATCACAGGAAAACTGGGACAGGTGGCAACCCTAGTTGTGAACACACCCTTAATGACTTTGAATTAATTAATGAACAAGAGCTAACAACTATTATAATTAAGATCAAACCACCCACTTGTACACAGGACCCATTCCCCACTAAACTTCATGCAGAATTCCTAGGAGTTCTGGCAAGAACTATAACTGCAATACTGAATGTGTCCCTGTTATCAGGCGATGTCCCTGACCTACTTAAAGTAGCAGAAATCAGGCCACTACTGAAGAAGCCAAGTTTGATCCACATAAGCTCAGCAATTAAAATCTCAAAAGTAGCATTTTTGTCAGTCGTTCTGGAGAAGAGAAGTTGCTGCTCAACTTCACCCATACTTAGAGAGACACAACATACTGGATTGTTTCCAGTCAGGCTTCTGTCCAGGACACAGCACTGAAACTGCGTTGACTAAAGTCGTAACTGACATAACAATGGCGACTGATGCTGACAGTGCGACTGTGCTAATGCTTCTGGACCTTAGTGCTGCCTTTGACACGGTTGATCATTCTATCCTATTACAAAGAATTAAATGCCGATGACACTCAAATATACATTTGGGTTACGCCTAACAACACCACATCTATTGTCACCTTAGCTAATTGCTTTAACGAAGTCAAAACCTGGATGGTGGAAAACTAAATGCTCAGAAAACCAAGGTTCTGCTGTCTGGAGGCAGGTCTGCAGATAGGAATTTTATAATCTCCGTACTCCACTCCAAAGGGCTGAACTTTTCCCTCAACATCTCAGCCCATAACATAGGTGTCATCTTACAGTAGGTACAAGCCTCTCATCCAAATCACATGTAAATGCAGTATTGTATATACAAAACATTGAAATCAAAGAACACATGAAAGCAGTTCGACAACCACACTGGTTGGACATTTAGACAAAAATAATCCTATCTATCACATTTTGGTTAGTTACGAAGACGTGACTGGGAAATGTGGACATCATCTGGTATACTCAATATCCTGTGAATGCTGCAAATGCAACATCATTTCTAATCTTACAGAGGACCTGTGTAACTTTCAAAGTACACAAAATATCCTCAAAACTTGCACATAACGTTCTGCTGAATGTACTCTGAACCCTGTAAATGCAGCACAATTTAAAAACCTACAGTATATAGGACCTGTCTGTAACATTCCAAGCCCCCAAAACATCTGCGTAACATCATACATGAAATGTTACCTAGGAGAGCAAAACTGGACGTCACAGGAGCTTCGCTTGTCTGTGTTTCTGAATTATTGGTCTCTCACTGGTTTACACTGCTAACAGTTGTGTGCTAAAAATTAAACTTGTTTGTGCTTAAACCATGACAGCTATGTTCTCATTGTGTTGCATTGCATGTACTGGTGTTTTGTGTTTTGTAATGGCACTGCTTTCTGAGTGACAGCATTAATTGTGCTAACTGTGCATTGTAATGACACTTCTGCTTAGGGTTAAGAGAAAAGTGAAGGAAGTCTGCAAATTCCTGTTTATCAATATGACTAAGCTTCTCCAAAAACATTCAGTAGAGCAACAAAAATAACATGTTGGAGATTTCTGCAGTTGGAAACGAAAGTTATGTTACAGGGCCTCTTAGGTTTGGTAGTATTTGATTTTAGGTTCAGTAGTTTTTTTCAGAAACAGTTGGTGAGTAAAGTAATCTGTTTTTATTCGAGCAATCCAGTAAAGCGCTCCCGTCACACTCTGGCACTCGGTACCAAGTCACCCCAAGCACAAAGAGCAACCAGTTGATAAACCATAACTCCCAATTCCCTATAAGGACGTTTAAGTCCTGATTGGTCACAAAACACCAACAAACCAAGCTCAAACGTACTGTATAACAAACATAATTCTCCTTCAGTATTGGTTCACCTTGGTAGCAAGGTAAAACCCACCCATCTTGCTCAATTTACCGGAATATGTCTCGACTTCTAGACTCTACTTGAGATATGTATATAGATATTGGTTATACGACATTGAATCACTGTTAATGTTTGGGTGTTCCATTGATTGACGTATTGTCATTGAATCACTGCAAATACATGGTTAACATATGATTAGTATGATTAACGTAACAATTACTTATACATTTGCACTACCATGTAATATTTTGTATATTGTCTACTGAAACTACTTTATAAAGCTATAACTCTTTGTGCACTAGTCGGGGCAGCTTCGAATCTCTTCCTGCGGGTGGTTTCTCCCCCCCTTGCTCCACTGTCTGTGTCTCCAAGGTCCAAGCTCTCTTCAGGGGCTGCGGAACTAACCACAGGCAGCTATCACGAAGCGAGTCACACAGTATTCAAAACAATTTCTTCTTCCCTAAGGCCTAAGACATAACAGACCCAATATGCCTCCCCTCCCGGGCCTATCAATGTCCAATTTTACTTCCACAGCAGTAATGCAAGATTCATGAGAGAAACTTCTCAAGAGTGAGCCGCCTCACTCTTTATTTCTTGGTTGCCTTGGAGCATAAGCTGTCCACAGTTGAGTGAATATGTCAATTTTGTTTAGGTCCGTTTACATTTGAATGCTGCTTGAATTTGTACTGAGGACATAAACAGAATGTTATTTTGTTATACAGAATGTTTTCTTTTGTCTATTTGTGGGTCTGTTTCCCAACAATTTAAAACAATCTGAATCTACAGGTATACAGAGGGTAGGATACAGTAGAGGTAGTTTTTTGAGATTTTATTTTGTATTAATACCTACTTTATTTGGAACTGACTAATGAATTTACTTGTGTTTTCCTGTCAAACTTAACAGCTATAAGAGTAGTTTTAGATTTAAGATTCTGGAACTTTAGAATTAAGATTTTATTTATTTGGAGATGACCAACAAATTTAGTGTGTTCCCTGTAAAACTTGAAAGCTTTTGACAGCTCAGAATTGAGACTATATTTTGCATTGCCTATTTTATTTGTTGTCCATTTTGTTTGTGTTCTCCTGTAACACTTGAAACTTTTCTCTGGTCAGAATAAAGATTTTAGTTTATTATATATACCTATTTTTGTATGTTAAACATATAAATGCAGTTGTATAATGTTCTAGAGTACATTTGTCATGTTCAACTTCTGACAGAAAATAAATATTCAAACCAAAATCAACCTTTTGATATCTTCATATCTCACTTAGGAGTAAAAAGTAACTTATAAGCCTGACATGGTGATTTAATTTTATCGTGCTAAATATTGATATTGACTGATATGAAAAATATTGTGATATTTTTTTCCATATTGCCCAGCCCTACAGGCACCAATAGGACTGTGTCAGCTGGCTGGGAGTCAACCAACATCCAGCTGACATCGGTGATGGGCGTGCACACAGTTATGAGGGGGAAGAGGCAGCTGCAAGTCATACTGGCAGGACACATGATGTTGCAGGTGGTCTGACTCACTGACATCTCTGACCCCTGCATCATCAAACCTGACCTATTTGTTCGCCTGGATGCCACCATCGATGTCCATGGGGGCAGTCCTCCACCTCAGTACAGACGTGCTGATCCTCCAGTGTGGCAGCGATGGCCAGAGCCAGCAGTGGAAGAGGAGATGTGGAGAGACGTCTGTGAAGCAAAGGAAGAGGGTGACCTGTAGCTAAGGGGGAAGCCTCCACAAGCAATACAGTCACAAACCCAAATGGGACCACGGCGAACAACAGCACCACAGCGCACCCATCTCCTGAAACAGCGCAAGAATTATGGCAGCACAGTAGTCAGGACCTGACAAATTCTGCTGGACTTGTTCCAGGACATTTTCACTGCCAGAACCAAAGACTGCCCACCCACTTGCCTGGTACAGCACAACATTAACATAGGAAACACCCCTGCCCATCCGTGTCTGCACCGACTACCCCACTGAAGCATCAAGCAGCAGTACAGCAGATCCAAGAGATGGCAGTGGTGGGAGGCAGAGTCATCTGACAGCCCAAGGGCGGGTGCGGGCAATCCTCGTCACCACGAAGGACTGTTGTGGCGTTTCAGTGTTGACAACCAACAGCTGAACGTGCTGACTAGGAAGACTTCTATCCACTGCCACACATCAACAATGCACTGGATTACCTTACTAGGTAACTAACCCGGAGAAGAAGGCGGCATTGCGGGGCTGGCCAACTCCGCATTCAGTCACAGAGTTGCATAGCTTCTTGGGGATGCCGTTGAATTATCGGTGCTTATAAAGGATTTTACCCAGCATAGCAAAGCCACTGCACCGTTTTACAGAGAAGGAAAGTAGGTTTGCAAGGACAGATACCTGCACTGTGGCTTTTATCCAGCTTGATGTGGCACTTGCCTATGCCCCTGTGCTAACATAACAGTATCCACGTCTCCCTTTTATTATGGATACAGACACTAGCAATGAGGAGTTAGGTGCAGTGCTGTCGCAGGCAGGACCTGATGGGGAGCGTGGTTGCATACTTCAGCTGAACACTGAGTAGGAAGGAACTGGTAGATTCTGTTGTTTCACCCTTATAGCAATGAACTAAATCAGTAGCTCTCTCATTGGGAGGAAGGATTTTAATTCCAGATGATGTTCTCTAGTAGAGTATGTGATGTTATGCACAGCCTTCTCCTTCTAACTTGTGTGTGATAGCAATAGATCATGTTTGATCACAGCTAGGCAGAACCCATGAGATAAAAGGGCAGGAACCAGAAGTTGGTCAGCCCTTTCACACCAGGGCCGGTGCCCGTGCCTAGCCTAAATCCCGGCCTGGTCATTGCATTCCCACCAAAGAAAAACAAACAAAAAAAAAAAAGTGGTGCCGGGCCAATATATCTGGGCTGGTGCTCATTTTTGTGATCCCAAAAGATTACTGGGCCAGAGCTGGAAGTCCGTGACATCAGGAGACAGGTTTAGAGTCTTTAGAGCGGAAAGCAAAGGTTTACGAAGCAACACAGAGTGAGCTGGAGAAGGCAGAGGTTATCAGAACATGGTCGTGAAGAAGATTCAAAAAATGGAAATGAATACAAGGAGTCAAAAACTGAGCAAAATAAAAGTGGTGCTGGCCCCCCTACAAAACAAATATGGACCATTTTTCGAAATCATGGACTCCATGTTTGGAAACAGACCTGCTATCCAGGTGACTGGAGCAATGAACTCTACGACTGCTTTGGAGGAATCGGATAAGTTGTTATTGTCTTGTTTACATGTTACTCTGAACTGAACTTTAATTATCTTTGGTGTACTGTATGTCAGATGACTTCCAAGGATCGCTCAAACAAAGGATTGTTTTTTTTACTCAGTTTGTTAATACCCCTACCAGGGGAGAAGCCCTTCTTGATCTTGTTTTCTCAAACAACCAGGATAGGATTGGAAAATTAGAGGTTTTAGAACCACTGGACGAAAGTGATCATAACATGGTTAAATTCCAGGTTAATTTTTAGTTCAAGTAGCGCTGGGCTGCAGCAGCTTCTTATTATTTGTACTGAACAGTGACGCCCCTGGCCAAATTGGGGCCCTAAGCAGAATTTTATTTTGAGGCCCCCCATTACAAAAAAAATGAGTAAAAAAAATCCACTAACAATCTTTTCCTTTTCCTGTTCACTCTTTCCTAACAACTTTCATATAACGTTCTTAGCGGTAAATTGATCTTGACAGCTGTTGATTTTACGTCTAGCTTATAAATTGAAGAACAGTCATAGAC
>JAODKC010000539.1:0-10890 GCA_026777985.1 Mormyrops attenuatus
CCGGGGTGATGTCCCGTGTCAGATGTGTGCACCTGTGTACCGGGGTGATGTCCCGTGTCAGATGTGTGCACCTGTGTACCGGGGTGATGTCCCGTGTCAGATGTGTGCACCTGTGTACCGGGGTGATGTCCCGTGTCAGATGTGTGCACCTGTGTGTGTCAGTGTCTGTGCCGCATGTGACACTCTGTCTCTTGCAGACCTGCTGTTCGGTGTCCGTGGCCAGCAAACAGGGGTCAGCCTGAACAGTGGCAACCGCGTGGTCACCTACACCGTTACCATGGCGCTGCGGAGCTATGACGCCAGGTCAGTGGGTGGTGTGGCCATCATTCAGATCTAGCCCCGCCCCTCTTTACATCTTTCCGTCCAGCACACTTTGTAGCAGTGTCGAAGAGCAGCAGTCACCGGGAATCTGGGGCTCAAAGCTTTATGCTGTGAGTTCCTAGTAGGAAATTTCAACTGTATCACCCTATATGGAATTCCTATATGGAAAGTCAGAGGAATCTACACAATCCCGACTTCAGAAGATGGCGGTGCCCTTTATCAGCTGAAGTTAAATCTGCAGTTATATACTGTTTATTAGCACTTGCATCTTATTTGTGGCTCATTAAATCGGTCTTGCACATTGTACTGTCCAACCGTCTGTGGACGTGTTGCTGCGGTGTTCTTATGCACCAAAATCTACGTAATGTATTATTAACTGATTTTAGTAACAGTGACTAACAGTTACCCGGGCTAGAACTGGGGACTGTTTCAGAAAGCAGGATAACTTGTAAGATTTAGGGTAGTCTGGGCTAAATGTTAGTGAATGAAGGTAAAGGCCATTTAATCTGGGATACCTTAAACCTGACAAGTTATCTGGCTAAGCTAGAAATTTTGCTTTTTGAAACAGGTCCGTGGTATTGCTACGCGACTTTCCGACATTCCCAGCTCCAGCTTCCTACCTCTGTGGTAGATGGGACACTCAATGCCCCCATTTCCCTGCATGATGAAACCTTTCGACCCCTCAGGTTCCTGGGCAGCCTGAGGTCGCGTCTCAAGCAGCTGCACCCGTCGTCGAACTGCAGCCTGCGTGAGGAGCACATGGTGCACGTCTACTTCAAGGAGGAGATCGGCGTGGCGGAGCTCATCCCCCTGCTCACCACCTACATCATCCTCTTCGCCTACATCTACTTCTCCACCCGTGAGGCTGGCGCTCGCTGGCACGCCAGCTGTGTGTCTCTGCTCGCTGGGTGTCCCTGCTATACCCTGACCTTCCCTCCTCTCCACCCCTCCCCTCCCCCACAGGAAAGATCGACATGGTCAGGTCCAAGTGGGGCCTCGCCCTGGCTGCTGTGGTGACAGTTCTCAGCTCACTCCTCATGTCTGTGGGCCTCTGTACCCTCTTTGGCCTGACACCCACACTCAATGGAGGGTAAGACCCCCCCCCACCCTTCTACTCCCGCACAGCGCCCCCTGCTGGGTGCTCCGGGTTTTACACTGGGGGGCCGGCTAACCCTGATACTCGGGGCAGTGGGACTTCCCTGTGGGCTGTGGTTTGGGGAGAGGCGTGGTCTGTGTTGGCGTCTGCAGTCAGTGGCGTGACGCTCTCCAGTGGTGTGTCCCTGGGACAAGCCTACAGTTTGGCCATCTTTACCAGCCTGGTTAAACAACCGACATGGTGGCTGTGGACTTTGATGACTCATAGCTGTTTTGCTACAGGTTGACCTTTCACCCATGTTTCTTATCACTACTTTTCTGTTTGTTTCACTCTCACTTTCACAGGGAGATCTTCCCCTACCTGGTGGTGGTAATCGGCTTGGAGAACGTGCTCGTCCTCACCAAGTCCGTGGTGTCGACCCCTGTTGACCTGGAGGTCAAACTGCGCATAGCTCAGGGTGGGATTTAAACGTGCAGCGCTCCATCAGTGCATGCTAATGTAACGCCAAGCGTGTGCTGCGGCTGTATGTGTAAATTCACTGGAGCAACATGTTTGCGCTGTAGGGCTGAGCAACGAGAGCTGGTCCATTATGAAGAACATGGCGACTGAGCTGTGCATTATTCTCATTGGATACTTCACCCTGGTTCCAGCCATTCAGGTTCCTGCCTCTCACAAACACACCCCCCCCCGCACACAGATCCCAAGCTCTGTGCCCTTTGACCAACAGACACACTCTCTTTCTCTTTCCAGGAGTTCTGCCTGTTCGCTGTGGTCGGCCTGGTCTCTGATTTCTTCCTCCAGATGCTTTTTTTCACCACGGTGCTCTCAATCGACATCCGTCGCATGGAGGTAAGACGACTCCGCTGTTACGACACGTCGACATGTAGACAATGCGTCATCCTGTCCCGTGTGTGAACAGGGTGTTGATGCCGTGCTAGTAATATTATCACTGTTACACTGTTAAAACTTCAGTTATGTGTCATGTGTGGCTCCCCTGCTTCACATGGGACACTTTTCCTTCTGGGTAAGGACAGTCTCCTGTAAGACTGTTAGCCACACCCCCATCCTATCTCCTAGCAACCAGTACGGACTCTGCTGCCCTCTCCCCTTTCTCCAGCTGGCCGACCTGAATCGGCGGCTTCCAGCCGAGGTGGGGATGCCCCCCTCGAAACCCGGGCCTCTCCGGCCTCGTGAAACCCCGCCGCCCCCGCGCCCCTCTCCCCACACGATCACCCTGCAGCCCCCCACCTTCCGGAACCTGCGGCTCCCCAAGAGACTGCGAGTGGTGTACTTCCTGGCCCGCACACGTCTGGCGCAGCGCATCATCATGGTGAGACGGCCGCGGAGCCTTCGGCGTCGCCCGCCCGCCCGCTGCGGTTTAGCGGAGCCCGTCTGACTGTGCGTCCGCCGTCTCTGGCATCAGGTCGGCACAGTGATTTGGATCGGCATCCTGGTGTACACGGACCCGGCGGGTCTGCGCACCTACCTGGCTGCCCAGGTGTCTGAGCAGAGCCCGCTGGGGGAGGCGGGGCTGCCCCACCTGGGCGTCGCCCCCGTCTTCCCGCGGGGTGACCCCACCAGCACGCTCAGCGTCCTGCCTCCTGCTGAGCCCACCCCTGCTCTGCCAGAGAACCTGTCCCAGGGACACGCCCCCCACGCGGCAGGCCGGGCTGTGCCCCAGATCCGCTGGGGCCCTGAGGATGGGGAAGCATGGAAACATCTGTCCTTCCGGCACTGGCCCCTGCTCTTCAGCTATTACAACATCACCCTGGCCAAGAGGTGGGCGTCTGCTAAGTGACCTAGACTAGTTCTAGACTCTGCTTAGTGACAGTCTGTGTGCTGTTCATATTACATTACTCTCTGGAGTCTACATACTGTCTTTGCTTCTGACTATGACTCCCACACTGACTCTGCTCTGCAGGTATATCAGTTTCCTGCCAGTCATCCCAGTGACGTTTCACCTGAGCCCGCAGGAGGCGCTAGAGACGCGGCACCCCCATGACACGCACCATGCCCCGCCCCCCCCGTTGAGCACAGCCCCTGACATGGCGGGCCCTTCCCTGCAGGCCGACTTGACACTCTACAAGTCAGTACATCGCTCCTGTTTTTCGTACAGCAAAGTTTACGGGTCTGTGATACGAAATCTGAACTTGTGTCAAATATACGCTTATCAACATTACATTTATATCTCAGGAGGCCCCCCCTGTAATAATGCAGGGTGTGTTGGGTATGTAGAGCACCTAGGGCTGTCACCATCCAGAAACCCTGTTATGAATTGAATCATTTATCATAACGCTAATATCCTGTCTGCTCACCTGTATAAAGCACACAGAAGGTGTCCGTCGCCCCCCAAGGTGTGTCATGCACAGTAACTATGGTCCCCCCCCCCCACCGTAGCTTGATGTCCCGCCTGTCTGTGTGTGTCTCTTCCCCTTCCACAGAGTGGCCGCTCTGGGCCTGGCAGCGGGGGTCATTTTAGTCCTGCTGCTCTTCTTCTTGTACCGTGTGCTCTGTCCTCGTAACTATGGCCAGAACGGGGTGCAGCATGGCCGCCGTCGCCGTGGAGACCTGCCCTGCGACGACTATGGCTACTCTCCGCCCGTCAGTGAGATCTCGCCGCTACTGCTCCGGGGACACAGCATGGTATAACTGCAGTTCGCGTCTCTACACCCGCGTGTGCATGCACAAGCACACAGAATTTCAGCTAAAGCTGATGACGTGCTTTATACTGCCCCCTACAGGACATTGAGTGTCTGGCCAGTGATGGGATGCTGCTGGCCAGCTGCTGCCTAGCGGGGCAGATCCGGGTATGGGACGCCCAGACCGGGGACTGCCTGACTCTCATCCCAAATCATGGGTAACATACAGTTTGTTAGACTCGTGTGCACATGCCGATTCCTGTAGCTCAACCAGTACTGCATTGCGCTAGCAACAGAAAGGTTGTGGGTTCGAATCCCAGGGAGCACACACAATTTTAATCCTACCCTCTACTGCAAGTTGCTCTGAATAAGTGTCAGATTAATGAGCAAGATGTAGATGTACACTCTCTCACACACAGACCTGCGAACATTCTCCCGCCTTCACACGCACACGTCTTGTTTGAAATGGCATCATTTGAATGGAGGGCACTATATAAAATGTGGATGGAAATGGCTTGCTGTTAGAGGACAGTACAAAGTACGTCTTTGTCTCCCCCCAAAAAGGCTGCGTCACTGTAGTAGCAGCGGCGGGTGGGAGCAGAGGAATGGCTGGGATGTGGGCGAGCTGGAAAGCCTGGGGGCCGAGGATCCAGACACAGACGTGGCCCTCCTCAGGCGACGTGCTGCCCCGTCCACGCGCCCCTCCCTCTTCATGGACCAGCCCGATCTCACCCCCCTCATCGACACCAGCTTTGCCCGACTGCCCCCTTCGCAGGCCGCACGTGACTCCGGCTTCGACTTCGGCGAGCTGGTGGAGCGGGCGTACCTGGAGCACGAGCCATCACCCAGCCCCACGTATCCCCCCTCCCCCCCCACCCCCCCGCAGAGGCGTCACAGCAGAGGGGACCAGCCCAGGGCTCCCCCAGAGCCAGCCTGCTCCAGCCCTCCTGACTGGGACAGCTCTGTATGGGCGCTGGAGCTCAGGGGAAACCTTATTGCAGCTGGGAGGAGGAGTGGCCGGCTGGAGGTCAGTCTCTGTCCCTGTCTGTCTCCCTGCATGTCTGTCCCTGTGCCTCCCTGCATGTCTGTCCCTGTGCCTCCCTGCATGTCTGTCCCTGTGTCTCCCTGCATGTCTCTGTCTGCCTCTATCTGCCTGCCTAGCTCTCCCTGTCCCTGCCTATCTCTCCTCATCTCTGCTCATCTCTCGCTGTTCCTGTCTGCCTGTCTCTGTGGTGATGGTGCAAGTTCTACCCTACAGCTGTGGGATGCTGTTGAAGGCAGCTTACGTTGCACCAACGATGAAGGAGTTTCCGGGATCACCGCGCTGGCCTTCCTGAGTAACCGGTAACATTTGGGCTCTCTCTCTCACACACACACACACACACACACACACGCACGCGCGCACGCACGCACGCAGTGGTAAGATGAGCTGGATCTTGTGGTTCTACCACATTTGGATTACAGTTGAGATCCTGACTTTGGGGATGTGTTTGGGATTGGGTTGGTTCTCTACCTGACGGTTGCTACGGGTTACAGGATCGTGGCGGCCCGGCTAAATGGTTCGCTGGACTTCTTCACCGTGGACATGAACAAGCCTCTGGGCTTGCGGCAGTATCGGGGTGAGTCTGGCAGGGCCTTGGTCCGCTCCCTGTGCCGCTTTGGAGATACCCTGACCCTCCGAATAATGCTCCCCTCTGCCCCTGCGTCTCCAGGAACTCCCGGGCGGGGTAGCATGCCCCCCCCATCTCCCTGCTACAGCAGTGAGGATGTCATCAGCTGTCAGCTAACACGCTCTGTGCAGTGCGCCCACCACAAGCCAATCACAGTGCTGCGAGCAGCGGCGGGCCGCGTGGTAACGGGCAGCCAGGACCACACCGTCAGGGTGAGTGTGCGAGTGTGTGCACACGTGCACCTACTTCACTGTTTTCCTGCACGGCCATGCAGGCCCCACCGCCCTGCAGTGCCTCTGGCGCCCCCTCTGGTGACCCGCCTCTCTGTCTCCCTCAGGTGTATCGGCTAGAGGATTCCTGCTGTCTCTTCACTCTGCAGGGCCACTCGGGCGGCATCACTGCTATTTATATTGATCAGGTCAGCCGCCTGACTGGCGCCCATCCCCACTAGGGTATCCTGCCCCCGAATGTCAGTGTCAGCCGCCTGACTGGCGCCCATCCCCACTAGGGTATCCTGCCCCCGAATGTCAGTGTCAGCCGCCTGACTGGCGCCCATCCCCACTAGGGTGTCCTGCCCCACATTTGCACCAGGAGGAATTTCAGTGTCAGTCGTTCTTCTACATGTAAACCAAGACTATTAACAGCCTCTTGTTTTTTGTTTTTAAGCTCTATATATATTACATTTTTTTTAACCTTATGACAGGATGTGGTGTCAGATTTCAGACAACGGCGCTACAGCGTGTGACAGGATGTGGTGTCACGTTTCAGACCATGGTGCTGGCCAGTGGCGGACAGGACGGAGCCATCTGTCTGTGGGACGTCCTGACCGGCAGCCGGGTCAGCCACGTGTACGGTCACCGTGGTGATGTCACTTCCCTGGTCTGCACGACGTCCTGCGTGATTAGCAGTGGGCTGGACGACCTAATCTGCATCTGGGACCGGAGCACAGGCATCAAGCTGTATTCCATCCAGCAGGTGCGTGTCCGTGCGGGCGTTTGTGAGTCCTCACTGCCGAGGTTGAGTAAAGGCACCTAATGAGGATCCCCCCCACCCCCCCAACAGGATGTGGGCTGTGGTGCCAGTCTAGGTGTTATCTCAGACGGGCTCCTGGTTACCGGCGGGCTGGGCTGCGTGTCCTTCTGGGAGCTGAACTACGGCGACCTCCTGCAGACGGTGTACCTGGGGCCCAGCAGTGAGGGCCAGGCCGTACGCCAGTTGCTGGTGCTGGACAACGCTGCCATCGTGTGCGACTTTGGCAGTGAGCTCAGTCTGGTCTATGTGCCCTCCGTGCTGGAAAAGCTGGACTGAGCCTGTCGCTGTTATTCCTCCCTATTTCCTGTCTTCTTCATCGTGGCCCGCCCCCCTTCTGAGCGATCTGAGCGCCCGGCCGGTGGAGAGCGGCGGAGACATTGGCGGGGCTCGGCTTTCGGACCTGTGTGACCGCGGCCTCCCCCAGGAGGACTCTGCAGGATGCTTTGGCTGCTCTCGTTACGGTCGTTTTTCCTGTACGGTCATTGGTGCTGTAGGCGGCCCCACCCACCCTACTAGCCAATGAATGACAGCCATGGCAATCTCTTGGGTTATAGTGAGCTGAGTGAATTGAGTGAGTGAGGTCATTCATTTAAATTTAATTTGTATGTTATGGATTTCAGCTTTGTATTACTTTTAATGGGCGGGGGGTCATGTGTGAGATTTGGAAATTAATGTGCAATGTTTAGCCCTGGACACCTGGAAGATTGACAGTCTTAACCTTACGGATGGAGTGAAGCACAAGACCCTGTTTCAAACCCCCACCCAGTTAATGCCCCAGTACGTCTTCTGTGTCCAGAGAGGTTGCCCTGTGCACCTCATATTCCGTGTGACCTGCAAACCAAACGGGTCTGATCCAGTTACACACCACCGCCCAGCTCATGTTTCCGCAGCAGTGGACATGGTGTAAATGAACGGAGTTTCAATTTAGGTCCCTGGTGTTGGATTAGTACAACAGGTATGGAGAGATAGGCCGGTGAAATTCTACAGAGCCGGGCTGGTCTTCCTGCTGGCCACAGCACTATGCTTGCAGAAAGACTTTTGTCAGGATACTAAATATTTATTATAACTTTTTGGTTTATTAGTCTTATTATTGTAACAGTAGGTTGGTAGTCGGTGCAAAGCCTGGCAGTGATTTAATTAGCTAAGATATGGCTTTTCAGAGGACAGCTGCAGACACAAAACCAGAAGACTCAGGCATCAGTGTACATGCCCCGCCGCATCCCTGCCTCTATCTCCATCCTTCTTGCCATATCTTGCCAACCTGTGCTGGAAAAATCACCGTTTAGTCCTTTACTGGAGTCTGGGACATGATATGCTTGTTACTTTGTAGCCACGACCAACACAATCCACATCCCAGCTGGCTGTACTGCTGGCCCCAGTGAGCTCCTTCCACTGCATGTAAGACACGCCCATCCCCAGGACACGCTCACAACATAACAAACGCACACATCTGGACAGAAGCAGATATCACCACACACACACACACACACACACATATCTGGACACCTGGTTAAATGTACGTTTGTGCTCAGACTAGTTCAGCAGGGTTGAGAGTGCAGAGTAAGCAAATCGCTACTGTAATGCTTATAATTTATTAGTTTGTGTTCTGGATGTATATATTAGTTGAGAGCTTTAGAATAACTAGAGACACTTTATGTATGTTATTTTTATTTTGTTTTTGGACTTGTGTTTGTATTGAAGGCCAATTTGTAATTTTGCCCCATTGTGATTTTCATTTTGGTCGCGGGTTTCGGTCCATCAGCATCCCACGTCAGTGCCGGCTGCCGGACTGGGCGCATCAGTGTTCCTCCTTGACCTTGTGTTTAACACGGTCATTCCTTTCGGCACTAGTGTGTCAAACCACCGTCACTCTTGTGAATTCTGCTTCTGGTCCCTACTGTTCCAGCTCAAACACAAAACTTTTCTATTCACCCTCCAAATATTTTGAAATGGAAGGATTTAAGAGAATAATACTTTAATCTCTACATTTAAATGCAAAAAAAATCTCCTATACATGAGGCTGGGAAAAAGCTCATCTGGACCCGGACATAAACAAGGATATGTTTGCGACCCCAAGAGAATTGTGCTATCTGATATTCACACACTCGTCCCCCATCCCTAGCACAAGGCCGCATGATTGTACTCTAGAGATGTAACTAATCTTCTGTACTATTTTTAAACAAAGGAGGACTTTATACTAATTTACAAATAAAAGGCTTTGATATAGCATTCTGGAATTTTACTTTGGTTTCAAAGTTACTGCTGCCTGTTTATTACTACTGTTCTGCTGTAGGGGGCACTGTAATTGCATTCCCAAGCTAGGTGGATTCAGCCGCATGATAAACGGATGACAGGACACTGATCACTCTCAGAACACTTACTTTAATCCAGGTGTATTTACAGGGTTATAAGAAAAGAAGCAAACAGGAGTTAAAAATATGCATTACGATTTCTGGTGTGCTGATTCAGGTGTTTCTGTAGGTAAGAGCGAGTGCAGGAATGAGGAAATCAGCATTATTAAAGCCAATTTCGGTAATAACTACTCTTCCATTCTGCTCACCATATATACGTACAATCACCAAATCAGATCAGATACACCACTGTAGCGTGTGTGTGTGTATATCTGTATACCTGCAAGAAGCTAATTAGGATCCTGGCCAAACAGCAGCCAACACAGCCATCTTGTGTCCACAATTCCAGTTAAACTCTACTGTGCTCCTACACCCCCCCCCCAAACACACAGCTGATAGGAATTTAGATGATCTGGACCTCAGAACGCAGCCACCACATTCGCCGTCTTTCTCATGCAGACTGGCCACATGAGGAGAGACAGGAAGACAGCGCGGCATGAGGCACAGGCGCTGCGCGGCATGAGGCACAGGCGCTGCGCGGCATGAGGCACAGGCGCTGCGCGGCATGAGGCACAGGCGCTGCGCGGCATGAGGCACAGGCGCTGCGCGGCAGGACATAGGAGAGCATGCTTGGATAGCCAGAGGGCCGGTAGAGATGTTCAGGGGAACACAGGCAGACAAACCCACAGTGATGTGGTCCCAAGGGACAGAATGGAAAGAGAGGACAGGGGACAGAGCATAAAGGACAGGAGGGCATGTAGTGGCTCTTCAGGTCTTGTTGAGTGTCCACAGCGGGTCCAGGCTGCTGAGCGGGTCGTCCCCGGATGGGTCTCGCTGCAGGCCCTGCCCATTGTGTGGCTGCAGGAAGCTCTGCTTGTTGATCCTGGGCTTCCCTCGGCTGCTGCTGTCTAGTGTGAACGCCTCGGGCGTAAGGGAAGCCAGCAGCTCCAGGGAAGAGGAGGAGCTTGTGGGTTGGGGCGGAGTCGGGTGGTGATTGGCAGCAGAGGTGGGGCCAGGGAGGTGACTGACGGAGCCATCCAGGCTGTTGCCCTGGTCTGTGATGGGAGGTGGAGGGGACTGCACTTTCATTGGTGGGGAGGGGGATAGGGAGTGGGGAGGACTGAGAGACGGGGGCTGGGGTGCAGTGTAGGGGGCATGGATGGGGGTCATGCCGCTTGGCTCTAGGTTCCCAGGGAAGTCGGAACCCAGGATGGAGCCCTGCTCCGGGCTGCTGCTTGGGGGCCGAATGCTCAGTTTGGCGATGGTAGCCTGGATAGAGCTGATCGGCATGTCCCCTCCAAGGACGATATCCTGGGACTCCTGCCGCGAGTATGCCTAGGGCGGGAGGACAGACAGGGCGTTAGTGTTGCCTGTAGATGCAGCCCCTCCGTACTCATCCCCGAGCTGACGTGTTAAGTACTAGACGTACCCTGACGGCCCCTCCGTACTAATCCCCGAGCTGACGTGTTAAGTACTAGACGCACCCTGACGGCCCCTCCGTACTCATCCCTGAGCTGACGCGTTAAGTACCAGACGTACCCTGACAGCCCCTCCGTACTCAACCCCGAGCTGACGTGTTAAGTACCAGACGTACCCTGACAACCGCACTGTTGGGGCTCTTGTTGCAGGGGATGCTAGGGATCCCATGGCGCTGGAGAACCTGCTCTGCGTGCATCAGGACCGCTTCGTAGCAGAACTTAAGGTGAAGCTGCAGAGGAGGCAGGGGGGCGTCATATAGGTAGGGTTAGGGTTAGCAAAATGATGGCTTTTCCAAGATTCAA
>JAODKC010000540.1:0-10865 GCA_026777985.1 Mormyrops attenuatus
ACAGGTAAGGCTTTTTCTGCTGTTACTATGTGGTCCGCACAATGAACACGATTGTTATAGCCTATTATATACGCTTTATATAGTTGCAATCATGAAAAGTTTTTTCACTGCGTTGCAAGAATAAACTGTCCTCCTGCGGCATTTTCAGTGTTTAGTATTATGTATATGGTATTATTTTCAGGAAGTTTTTTTGCGATTAAATATAAACTTTAACAGAGTGGTGCCCATTCGCACTCATAAACCGATCAGTACAATTTTTAGACACTAACCGCAACAGCTGTTATAGTTTTAAGTTGTATCGGATGTTTGTGTGCTTGCTCTTTTGTTTTCATGCCGTAACATTCTCGTGTAATTGTACAAAAAGACTTTTCCGATTTTTTTTTCTGGAACATTTTTCTCTAAAGCACGTATACAGTCCTTGAATCTATTTTTGTCAGCTTATGGTGCAACTTGAGACTATAAAGAGGAGGAATGTTGGATTGGTGCAAAAAGACATTGATTACAATGTAAGACGCCGCCTGCATAACCTTTGGTCATAAAGTGATTACAATTCAGGCTGTTCGGAAAGTGGTCTGTTCACTGAGACACTGACGAATGGAACATTAATGAATAAATGACATGCACACTATATATTTCAGGAAGACCAAGAAATGCACGGTACGTGTGAAATTTCGTATTACATACGGGACTACATAAAAGTTTACTGCAATATAGTATGATATTAATTTTGTTTGTTGATGGGCAACACAGCTCCAAGAACAGTTTTGGTAAATCAGACTTTATATATAACATCCTGAACTAACGTGCAACCTGGATGACTAAATGTCTCCTTAGAGCGGCAAGAGCCTGGTACAGCTGTCTGGGGCAGGGACACGCTAGGGACTCCCAGCCAAGGGAAAGCGGCTCCTCGCCGCAGCTAGCTCTTTCACACTGGCACCATTGTGTCCGGCACAAACACCGACCTGCGCCTCCCTCTCCAAGCCTGATTGTGGGCCACTCCAATGGGCTGTCAGAGAGGCAGAAAATAGCACAGTCACTGGAGTGGGTCTTTGCTCTTAGTATCATGATAAGGACTTCATCTCATGAAGTCAAATTATGGATATTGTAGGTTTTTGCTATGGTACTTTTTTATATTACTGGTTGTTTATTAATTTGTAACAGAAATCCTAGCCTGTGTGGCCTCTTATAATAGTAATGGTAAAGGGAAAACCAGCCTGCCCTCACTCTCTATTGAGACCAAAAGGCAAAGCGCTATCCAATGCAGGTCAGCAAAGACTGAACAATTAGGCTGCCACAAGGTATGATGATCATGGAACCAAGTCATTCATCAGCATCTTGTGGTTCCTGCTCTTTTATCTCGAGGTTCCTGCCTGGCTGTGATCGAGCATGATCTTCAATAGCGAGTAGTGTTGCTATAGCAATGGTGCGTGAGCTGCTGACTCAGAAGTGCGTGATTCAGTGGGCTAAGCCTCTGTGTCTCTGATCAGAAGGTTGTTGGTTTAGGCCTGACCTCTGCAGAATAGTCAGGGCTGTGGGCCCTTGAGCAAGGCCCTTAACCCCCAGCTTCATGCGTGCCACTGCAGGTGGCTGCCCATTGCTGCTAAACTTGATGTCACCTACACGTATGCCAGAAGATGGGGTTGGTAAAAAGAGAACGTCCCCACTAGGATCAATACAGTGTAATGAAAAATCTCGAAAAGGTCTTAGTAAAGATCTTGAATCATGTAGGATTTTGCCGTGTTACTTTATCATATTACTGGTTGTTCTGTTGCTTTGTAACGCAGAAATCCTAGCTTGTGTGGCCTCCTGTAATAGTAGACTCTGTAAAAAAGGCTGGTATCACAGACAAGTTAGGAGAAGAAGGTTGAGAAAGCAGTGCGTAAGAACATATACTGCACCAGAGAACATCATCTGGAAGTAAACTCCTTCCTCCCCAAGAGAGCGCCTCTGGCCTGGTTCCTCGCTTAAGGCTGAAACAATGGAATCTAACAATATTCAGAACAGCTATGAAGTTATTATGATTAATTTAAAGGCCAACACCTACCCAATGAATGTTTAACTGCACCTGGCCTCTTGCATACATAAAAGTCTTAACGGTTGCCAGCAAACTTTTGGAGCATAACAAGAGGCAGCTGAAATCTTAACTCAGGAAGGTGGCTTTGTAGATTGGCAGGTATCGACTGTTTTGATAAATTACATTCCACTTGACAATGCAGTGTATCAGCCCAAGGAGAATCTGCACAAAAACAACATGACTGAACAAAGAGGCCAAAGTTGACCTGCTGTAAGGCCCTTAGCACCATGTTAGGACATAACCGGGCACAAAGGAAGGGGGAGGAGTCAACGGCACATTCTTTCAATCGCCGTTTCATAGCCTTAGCAAGGACCAGCGCACGTTCTATAAAAGACAAAGAAGTTTTAGGGAATTAGGGGGAAAAAGTTTGCCGTAATTTTTGTTTGCCATTGGAAGGCCAATTGAAGCTAACCAACTGTAATTCTATCTAAATGTAAGCATAACAAATATAACTACGGACAGTGTAGCCTAACATCAAATTCACCTGTATGTCAGCAACATCCTGAGGGGCAGCATACTGAAGAAGAACAACATTGGTTCAGTGGTCTGTGTGGACCTGCATGTCTAGACGGTGATAATGGCGACACAGTGCAGTCACCAGTGTACTGCAAGTATTAAAAATGATTTTCCAAATAAGACTAGATCCAGTTAAGTAAGTTCTGTTAAGTAAGTGTAAGTTCTGTGACTAATAACATAGCAAAACAAGGTGCCTTAACTGGAACTCAAAACGGTTCGATAAAAGTTTGTTTAGAATGACTGAGTTGGAAATATGAAGTGTGATCCACTGTTTGCATTATTAGCCCTCTGAAACCCCGTCCTAATTACGCAGCATTTCTGTCTAATGGTCCTTGAGGACCAGCCACAAAAGATGTGTTTGAATTATCGCCGGCAGTGCCGGGGTCGCTCATGACCCCTGCCAGTACAAGCACATGGCAGTGAACAAGGGATTTTTGAAGTAATGAATGCTCACATTACTGGGTTCGTGCATTCAACATGAAGGAGTATATTTCCCTTTGGCTACATTTTCCCAGCTAACAGAGAACGTTCACAAAACCTTAGCCAACGTTATGTGATGGTCTTCTCAAAGCTAATGCAAATAATGTTTCAAAATATTGTTTTCTAAAAAAAATGCTGTGTCATAGAAGTGTTATACTGTATGTGTATACTGATAATGCACAATAGAGCCTTAAACCCATCGTCTTGGAGGTGTAAAGTAACAGTGTTATCTTCTGCTCTACCACACAAATTACTTGCTTTTGTATTATTAGACTTAGTTGTGGTAGTAGTTGTAGAAGTGGGATAATGTTCTAGGACATCAGGAAAACTGGACACTTTGAACATTTCCATGCTTTAATCGTGACGTTTGGTAAACTTTCCTAGAACATAAAATTGTTGGTAGGGTTGGTGCTGTATGTGAAGGTCGATGTTCAAGTCTGGCTCTGTTTTCACTTGTTATGCACTTGAATTCCAGTAGAGGACCTGCTGGTATTTCATTGAAGGGTAATCTTTTTGGTAAATTCTAAGCTCTGCAATGTAAAAGCTTAAATTAGTCAAACTCTTAAATTACTTTTGATTTGGTAATTTTCCAACATTTTGCTGATGCAGAAGAGTAGTGACACATGAAAAATACTAGCTGAATTGGCGTCGACTTCTTCACACTCACAAGCGCCGCATTGTAAGAGATGATGTGGATTCTTGATGTCTGTTGGGTATAAAAGCATTTCACGCTCATTTGTGCTAGATATTATGTCAAAGATTGTGGGGCAGCCTTGTGGTGAACGATGAAATGTAAAAATACATTTAATGAAATCTAATGCACAGTCACACACAACAAGGCTCTTGAACATTGAGCTCTCGCAGATATGAATCCGACAATGTCAACGTCTTTAATGCGCTTTAGGGCGGCACTGTGAAGTGCACCAGATGACGGGAAATTACATGTGGGATCAAACCTCGCTGAAGGAGTTCAACATCGGTACAAATCCGGACAGCCGCCTGCCGATGTGGTGGGACGGTTCGGAGCCCCTCTGGGTGACCATGCAGAAGCTGAAGAAAGACGTCTATATGTATTACTGGCCAGGTGAGTTAATAGTTAATAGTTTGGTTGATATCATTCCATACATTTTCCTTATATATTTTCCTTACCCTCTTGTCCAGTACAGAGCATTTGAAAGATGTCTTTGAAGGACATAGGTTTTTATGGACAATGTTCAGACCTCATCCTTACTTATTTTGTATGGTAGGTGCTAGACAGGGGTGGGCCTCAGGCAGGGGCATTGCTAGAGATTTTTGGGCCAATAAAAGCATATCATTTTGGGCCCCAATATAGACCAATCCAGTTATGTTCCAAATTTTTCAGGGCCCTGTCACTCAGGAGCTCTTGGAATTGTCCTAAGTTTCCTGCCCTGTATGGTGCCCCCGTCCACAGGATTCTTTGTAGAGGTGGGAGCGTTTGGATATAAAAGTTAAAAAAATCTTTCAACACTTTTTTATGGCTTAATGTCTTCCAATTTAAATTTTTAAAATAATAATGATAATAATGGTGCCAGAATAGCAGAAACCAGATAAATAATACTGTTTAATGTTTAGAATTTTCTCAGCATCAGGGTAGATCAGGCCCGGTAAGTGTTCAGTACTCCTCAATATAATCTTGGACGTAAAGACGTATGATTTGTCTACACCATAAATAATGAAGTTTAATAGTTCGATGACAAATATAAAAAGACATCTAAGATCCAGAAAAATGTCCTCCCTTCACACCCATTGGTAAACTACTTTCAGCTATGGCAACCTGTAAAAGGATACGAACTACTCAACCGTCCTCTCTTATTGACAGATTTAATAATAAAAAAATGATTTAAAAATTGGGAAAGAGTATCTAGATGTTAAATAATGAAAAAGGAGACAAAGTATCTTTCACATGATGACTGACAAATACATAAAAACGCTGATACAGCATAAAACTATCCAGAAAAAAAATTCAGAATAATAAAGATTGAGCAATGGAATTATTACAAACAGATAACAGGTACTACAGATGGAAAATCTCAACCTTCGCGTTCTTTGCTTTGCTTCACATTCTTTGCTTTATAAGTGTGCATCACAAAGGTCGACGTAACATGAGTAAATGTTGATGCACGCAACAAATGTTTTTTTTTTTTTAATTAGGCTGTGAGGTGTCAATTCTGGGGGTGCGTCCTGCATTCTGTGAGGAGTATGCCTACAACCCATCAGAAAAAAACTTTACAGATGCCATCGAGCACGCTCTCAATGCGCTACGGTAAGGAAGGCCATCCAGCATAAGCTATTGCACTCTTATTGTCTATTTTCTTTAGCTGATGTATCGTGCTGCTTCATAACTAGTTTGCCACGGATCTCCAGTCACTTGAGGGGTCACTTGTGGGGTCTGTTTAGTTAATTCAGTCCAGCTACATCCAGTGTCTGTCAGTCCTGCAGGAGGACAGGACTCATTGGGGTGTGAATCACCACCCTCCAAGAAAAAAAAAATATATATGGTGGGCAGAAAAAAATAAAAAATGTAGACTATCAATTAGAAATTGATACGGCAGTTAAACAGCTGCAGCACCAAAGTGAAAATGGCGTCTGGCTCCTACAGGCGGTGTGTCTTCATGGCGGACAGATGGAGGGCTATATAATCAGTGTAGCTTGACGCCACATCAATGTTGTATTAGCCTTAAGGTGTTGATACATGGGGCAACCTTTTGAGAATTGTTGCCAGGTAATGTTGCTGACCAATGATGCTTGGCCACATTGCCATTTCTGTTTGAAAAACTTTGATCGGCAGTAACGTTTTACGATCATCCAGATCCAGATGAGTTGCCCTTTATATCATCTGGCTGGCAGTTGCCCAGTAACATTGCTCAAAAAGTATGTGCATCTTCACCTTTACACTGTGTAGCTACAGATTTTAAAGTTTGAACTCCACATTGGGGTAAGTTCTCATCAGTCTATGATATTTTGATGGAAAGAGTGGCACAGTCTTTAAACCATGTTGATCACGTGTCCCTCATTTATGATCATCTGTAGGGGGAAGGTCGCCATGGCTACAGTGTACTATGAGAATATTGATGTGGAGGGACATCACCATGGCCCTCAGTCACCACAAGTGAAGACCGCGATCTTAAACCTGGACATCGCGCTTCAGACATTGAACAGGAAGATCAAGGTAAGCAAGATTGATCTGGGACTAATTATGTATAATGGGGAATATGGCCATCGAAAATACCCTATATGGACAAAAGTATTGGGACACCTGGCCATTTCACCTACAGGAATTTTTATGACATTCTAAATCCATAGGCATCGATATGAAGTTGGTCCCCCTTCTGCAGCTATAACAGCTGGCAGTCTTCTGGAAAGGCTTTCTACAGGTTTTAGGAGTGTATCTGTTGGAATTTTTGCCTATTCATCCAGAAGAGCATTTGTGAGGTCAGGCACTGACGTTGGACGTGAAGGCCTGGCTCACAATCTCCATTGTAGTTCATCCCAAAGGTGTTTGATTGGGCTGAGGTCAGGGCTCTGTGTGAGGCAGTCAAGTTCTACCACATCAAATTCAGTGTGCTGGGGCACAGTCATGCTGAAAGAAAAAGGGCCTTCCCCCAAACTGTTTCCACAAAGTTGGAAACTTTAGAATTGTCCAAACTGTCTTGATATGCTGAAGCATTAAGAGTTCCCTTCACTGGAACTAAGTGGCCTAGTCCAACCCCTGAAAAACACCCCCATACCACTATCTTTCATTCACCAAACTTTACAGATGGCACAATGCAATCAGGCAAGTAATGTTCTCCTGCCATCTGCCAAACCCAGACTCATCCATCAGACTGCAAGACAGAGAAGCGTGATTCGTCACTCCACAGAACACGTTTCCAATGGCAGTGTGCTTTACACTGCTCCATCCCACGTTTGGCATTACGTTGGTTGATGTGAGGCTTGCATGCAGCTGCTCGGCCATAGAAGCCCATTCCCTGAAGCTCCTGGTCCACAGTTTTTGTGCTGGGGGTAATGCCAGAGTTTAGAAGTTTAGAACTGTGCAGTCACTGAGTTAACAGAGCGTTGGCGACCTTTACACAGTATGCACCTCAATCTCAGTGACCCTGCTCTGTTACTTTACATGATCTGCAACTTTGTGGCTTATTTTCCGTTGTTCCTCAACACTTCCACTTTGCAATAATACCACCTACAGTTGACTATGGCATATATAACAGGGAAGAAATTTCACGGACTTATTGCAAAGCTGGAATCCGATGACAGTACCACTCTTGAATTCACTGAGTTCTTCAGAACGACCCATTCTTTTGCAAATGTTTGTAAACCTGACTGCACGCTTGATTATATACACCTGTGGCAATGGGTCTGAAGAAACACCTGAATTCAATGATTAAGGGGTGTGTTCCAATACTTTTGTCCACATAGTATAGGTGTATGGGTGGTATACAGGCCTCAAAATTTAATTGATGTCATGTACCAGGCCACTGGTACAACTCAATGGATTGGTAACTGTCTCGGGGTTTGTTTTCCCCAGGAGAAAAACATGCAGAAAGACCTTAATATTATGATGTTCTCTGACCACGGTATGACTGACATACAGTGGATGGAGAAGGTCATCGAGCTCCAGTTGTACATCAACATGTCTGACATTATAAAGATGATGGACAGGGGACCTGTTGTCAGTCTGTGGCCCAAACCAGCCAAGTTTGAATCGGTGAGTCAAATTGAATGCCATGTTACTTTGAGAATGCCTCAACTTGTAATAAAGTGAGTACATAAAATAACTCTACATAATGCACTTATTCTCTTCTCATTTTGCAGTTTTTCTCGATTGCTTTGGCAGATTTGATGAAACATGCTTCACATTCTCAAGTCTATAAGAGCATTTCTCAAAACAGTTCATGCATACAGCACAACACTATGATTTAGCTGCAAAAGCCTGTACAATAACTTACCAAAAACAATTATCTCATGTCTAAAAAACAAATAATTCCACCAATGAATTAGTCAGCGCCACCAAAATGAAAAGTATAATCTGCATACTTTTATAGTTTTTCTTGATTGCTTTGGAGCATTTTTCAAACAACTATTAACATTTGCAAAACAGCAAGTGTAATCCCCACACCATAATGTCACTTATGCACAGCAGAATAACATTTCTTGTTGCTTCACATACATTTCCAAATGTTTTAGTATATCTATGCAAATGGTTTTGTAGAATTGTCATTATTTGGCACAATTTTCATTATAATAATTTAACACCCAAAGCTATGTATGTATGTGATCATCTTGTTAGTCACCACATGCAAAGCGGCTAACCAGTCTGTAAAAATGCTTTAAAAATATATATCATAAATTGCAGTGATAAGGCATTGCTGTGTTTTTGGGTCCCGCAGTGCATGACTTTGTTGCCAGTTTGCTGTTTTTGTGCAATACAGTGCTGTGCCAGTTTTTTTGTTTGCTGTTGTACTGTGACTTGAGATCTGAAGAAGTTACACATGCTTTTTCTTGCCAGTAAACTTTGCACACTGCGATGTAATGTTGAAACTGGTGTCTTTGACATGAATAAGCATGAGTTTGCTAGAGAAAAATGATCAGTCTGTGACA
The DNA here is from genome assembly GCA_026777985.1 of Mormyrops attenuatus. Lineage (NCBI taxonomy): Eukaryota > Metazoa > Chordata > Actinopteri > Osteoglossiformes > Mormyridae > Mormyrops > Mormyrops attenuatus. The sequence goes on from JAODKC010000540.1 coordinate 8,690, forward strand.
ATGAGAAAACAGGAACTAGGGATACACAATTAATTGTAAAAAAAACACAATCTGGATTCACACCTCCATGCGATCTCATTTCTCAATGACAATGGTTCTTCTGCATTGTATTACATCAGCTGAATCAAAACAAACACTCCTACTTTTCCCCAGAGAGTCTCAAGCGTCCCACAATTCTGCATTCTCTTTTTAGCTCGGTTAAGATCAGGCTTTTTCTTACCTTCAGTTCAGTATGTACATTGTAGCGCAAGGAGCTTAGATTTCGCTCTGCAAATATGAATCTGACAATGACAATGTTCGCTTAGGTTTTTACTCTGTAATAGGGAAAAAAATGATTATTTTGCTATTTTAAATATTATTCCTTTTCAAGACTATCAAATATATGTTGAAAAATCAGTTTAAAGTTTACCTCCACTGCTTTTGCATGAGTGCGTTCTCCAAGACAATTGTAATCATTTTCATCCTTGCTGTTTAAATCACTCTGAGGCGGGTTTGTGAGAATTTTCTTAACTCCTTTTTCACTTTATACATACCCCAATATTTATTTCAATAAAATGACCTTGCAATACTTAAAAAATTTCCAATACCATGCTGTTGTACTATATTGTGCAAAATATTTTATTTCTTTTTATGCTGTCTTATCTCTGCTTCTTTCGACCAGATTGCAGTTAAAGCTTGGGTCACTTCATTTTTCCACACATCCATTATTCCCATCCATTCACCCACCCATTAACTTCCACTTATCCGAGGTTGGCTCGCGGGGGCAGCAGTCTCCGCAGGAAAACCCAGACTTCCCTCTCCCTGGCCACTTCATCCAGCTCCTCCGGGGGAATCCCGAGGCGTTCCCAGGCCAGCCGAGAGACATAGTCCCTCCAGCGTGTCCTGGGTATTCCCCGGGGCCTCCTCCCAGTGAGACATGCCCGGAACACGCGTCCAACGCATCCAGGAGGCATCCTAAGCAGATGCCTGAGCCACCTCATCTGGCTCCTCTTGATGCGGAGGAGCAGCAGCTCTACTCTGAGTCCCTCCGGAATGACCGAGCTTCTCACCCTATCTCTAAGGGAGAGCCCAGACACCCTGCGGAGGAAACCCATTTTGGCCACTTGTATTTGCAACCTCGTTCTTTCGGTCACTACCCACAGCTCATGACCATAGGTGAGGGTAGGAATGTAGATCGACTGGTAAATCGAGAGCTTTGCCTTTTGGCCCAGCTCCTTCTTCACCATGACATACCGATGCAGCGCCCGCATCACTGCTAACGCCACAACGATCCGCCTGTCGATCTCCCGCTCCATCCTTCGCTCACTTGTGAAGAAGACCCCGAGATACTTAAACTCCTCCACTTGGGGGAGTACCCCCCCCCCCGACCCGGAGAGAGCATTCTACCCTTTTCCGGCCGAGGACCATGGTCTCGGATTTTGGAGGTGTTGATTTTCATCCCAGCAGCTTCACACTTGGCTGCGAATTGCTCCAGTGAGAGCTGAAGGTCACGGTCCGATGAAGCCAACAGAACCACATCATCTGCGAAAAGCAGACACCAAATCTTGAGGTCACCAAACCGGACACCCTCAATGCCCTGGCTGCACCTAGAAATTCTGTCCATAAAAGTTATGAACAGAATCAGTGACAAAGGGCAGCCCTGACGGAGTCCAACCCTCACTGGAAACGAGTCCGACTTACTGCCGACAATGTGGACCAAGCTCTGACACTGGTCATACAGGGACCAACCAGCCCTTATAAGGAAGCCCGGCTCCCCATACTTCCGGAGCACTCCCCACAGGACTCCCCGAGGGACGCGGTTGAATACCTTCTCCAAGTCCACAAAGGACATGTAGACTGGTTGGGCAAACTCCCCTTCTGAGAGTATCGAGCTTGTCCACTGTTCCACGGCAAGGGCGAAAACCACACTGCTCCTCCTGAATCCGAGGTTCCACAATCCGATGGACCCTCCTCTCCAGCACCCCTGAATAGACCTTTCCAGGGGGGCTGAGGAGTGTGATCCCCCTATAGTTGGAACACACCCTCCGGTCCCCTTTTTTGAAGAGTGGGACCACCACCCTGGTCTGCCAATCCAGAGGCACTGCCCCAAATGTCCACGGGATGCTGCAGATGCGTGTCAACCAGGACAGCCCTGCAACATCCAGAGCCTTGAGGAACTCTGGGCGGATCTCATCCA
>JAODKC010000541.1:0-10861 GCA_026777985.1 Mormyrops attenuatus
TGAAACATTATTAATGGTTTCGTTTACATAGGCTAACATGACAACTCCATTGATGGAGTTGTTCGTACTGTTTCCAGTGGTCCTTGCAGGTAAGACAAACTCAAGAGTCGTAAAGACGATTGTTGTGATAGCCGTGTTGTTGGGAAGACCTTGAATTGGGATGAATATCTGAGATGAATTCATGGATTCATTGAAAGGGAATGTTAATGTTGTTTTGATTAGCTGAATGTTTGTTTTATGAATTGTAAAGGAATCGCTTGATAGACTGTGTGTCATGTATTCTACTGACTCCAGCAAAGCAGAACTTATGTTCTGGGTTCTGTTGTTAGTGTTTAGTCTTGCCCAGGATTCATTAGCTTGGGGTGACACCAAAACTGATACTGTTTCCAAAAAATCCTGCAATTAAATAAATAAATAACAGAATAAATAAATGGGTAAAATGTAATAATTATAATAAGTATATACATAATTTCAGGATTTAGGGTATAATTCTTTTTCATGAATGTTATCAGTGCTTGAAATCATATTTGTATTAAATAAACATCATCTCCTTCATATTTACACAACAGAGCATATATGAAAGTAAGATGGTGGTAATTATTAAATTACCAATGCATAGCCATTACAAGCAAATAACTAAGACAACCCCCCCCCTCCAAAAACATTGCTGTTTCAACATACCTTCATTGAAATTTCGCTTATATTTTGAGAAACACTTGCAACGTTGCCAAGTATGTTCACAATAGAGGAAATGGTGGCTGGTGACTGTGTTATGATTATTGTATAACTGGTAGTGGTTGTCTTAAGGTCATTCAGAAATATTGGTACATCAACTGGACTCAGACTCTGCGGACAGGTAAACAAGAATTAAAAATGAACAGAAGAATTTTAGACAGATTTTTTAGAAGCAAATGTTCATACCAAGTACCAATGCTTTAGAATAGTCGGTAGCTTCCAATTAATGGAGTGTGTACAAATAGTAAGATTTGTTGAAAACAATATTATTAAGCAGATAATCAAGTGGTCTAACAATAGAGCAATTAGTTCCTTAAAACTGAATTTTAGACAAAACATCAAGTTCTTTCCCTATAAATAGTTTCCTTGAAAGCCACACACTGCTACTTCACATCTGCAGGGCTGGGAAATCAAATCACACCGACGCCCTGTGTGTGTGTGGAATCTGCATGTTCTCCTTATCACTGTATTATCATGCATGATGTGTGGAAACATATTGTAGTTCTTCAGAATGACACAATGTATATATGATTAATGTACTCTATCACCTTATACTGGGTAAGCAGTGGGACAACAGGTGGGTGGATGGATGATTAGCATTCAAAAGGTGCTACCTGAGAAACCTTCTCTAGTGTCTTTATTTGGTTGAAGACACAATTGTTCTCCTTAAGGTTCCAAATCCCATTTTCACAAACTGCAGTCTTGCTGCCCGTAAAATTGCCTTGGCAGCCAACAGTAGCCGTATTTCCATTCATACCAGCACCATATGTTGTGTCATCACAGCTAGTCGCTAGAATAAATAAATGTGAAGTTGGATTTAAGCTGAAAAGCAAACACATGCTTCTACTGGGATTATATAAGTACTTTTCAGAAATGGTGCCAGTGGACAAAATGCATTGCATCGTGCATCTTTAACAAAGGGAATGGAAATTCATTTTGAATAGGGCTGCACACTGAATAGGGCCCCTTGTTTTTAAACACTCATTAACCTCATACCTCCACTGAAAAACATTAGCGTTACATCATCTGTGAATGTTTGAGTTGTAGATGCTTTCTTGACAATCACTTGGCATGTGAGTTCCTTTGTATTGCATTGCTTTGGTACTGGGTATGCAGCACTGACACATAGCATGTTTGTTGTGGTCTGTACTGTAAAACGAAAAACATCAAATGTACAATATTCAACTGCAATATTCAACTGCAATGTTCAACAGATTGAATATTCAAACTTGACATAAAATCAATTTAATCTTTTAAAGAAAATTATGCATACACTAATATCAAATAATTACTGCCTATATAAATTATATATCCGTTGGACAATGTACAGGAACTTGCTAATGGACAATAAAACAATTATATATTTATTTTAAATTATAAAAATTACCAGAGGTTATTTCAACAGAACCGTCCATCCATTGTGCTGTAACGTTTGTAAGTAGGTAGTATGTAACACAGCAGTTCAGTTGGATATTTTCATTTGCTCCACATGGAACATTAGTCGCTAACATGTTCAGCTGAATAATGGGAGGAACGACATCTGTCACTGAAATGGATCCCTTGCGGGTGAATGTCAAGGTCGACTGAGTCATTGTGAAGGTGTATATTCCTAGATTATAAAGAGAAAAACAGCAGCAAAAAACATGGATATTATTCAGTGTTGACAGCAGATACAAGTATTACCAAGCACCTTAGCCAGGGAGCTCATTTATAAAACTTTTCACATTGATGTATTCCTGAATGCCGTGTTTCCAAACCAGCTTTTTATTTCATAATGCTTCTTTTCATAATAATAGTGCACTCTGTCAATCACTTTGGGGGGGGGCGGAATCAAGCTTGTGATTGAAAGTGTTCTCGTGAAAACATTAGTTGAAATTTTTCCCAAATTTTGAGTTTCAGTGGTTATGATTAGAAGTTGAAATATCAGATGACAACTAATGCAGTACAGACTGATCCCTTGAATAGTTCAGTATTAGTCTGGGTATATCTTCGTTCTGAAAGACCTTTTTTAACATGTACATTTGTACCGTGTTCACACAATATAAAAAAGGCGTGTCTACATGGGATTTTTAAATGGGAATGTTTACTGTGTCTAGAGGGTGAAAAATGCCATGTGGAGACGTCTAGAGGGGAAAATGCCATATGAAGGCGTTTTCTATCTCGCAGAGCGCACCCCGACGGCGTTTCATAGGGGAAAGAGGTTTGGCATGACAGACCCTCTTTCCTGCATTTGCTCTACTGCTCTACACATCCTCTACAGCCTCCCAGGACTTTTCAAACTACTTCCTGTATCTGCTTGGCTGAGTAATGAATCACAAAGGATTAACAAATCACAGGCTCAGTCTCACCCCCCTCAAAGTGATTGACAGAGCGCTCTGGCATCATGAAATAAAAAGCTGGTTCATAGATCATTCAGAAATTCATCAATGTGAAAAGCTGAACTTTATTGTGAAATATAGTTTGAATTATTTAAGTAATCACATTTGCATTATGTAAAATAATATAATATTGACTAATAAAAATCATTTTTGTGAAATACAATATATAGAAATTATAGATTTATTGAATTATTTAAAAATAAAATGACTTAATTATTGAAATATTTACTCATTTATTTATATAGCTAAACACTCAGTGAGAAAAAAAGTTAAGCACCCAGAAGTAATGGTCCAATTTGGATGTTATTTGATACACGTGCAGACCAGCGATCGGTATGTAAATGATTCGATTTGCTAGGAGCTGGCACGTCTAGTCACCAGACACAGAAGATGCCTCGCAGACGCATTAGACAGCATTACCAGCATTTGACAGAGTTTGATGGTGGTCGCATTGTGGATTTGCATGAAGCTGGGTGGTTGTATCGTGCAATTATCCGGTATGTGGGCCATGCAGATGCCAAAGTTGGCTATTGTTGGAACCAATGGGCACTTGAAGGCACCCACACATGTTGTGAAGGTTCTGGTCCGCCAGGACAGACCACACCAAGGGAGGATTGTCATATTGTTTGCCAAGCAATACCGAACCCCATGACATATACACCTGCCATCTGGACACAGGTATTGGACTCTGTACAACACCGTGTGTCATCCCGAAGTCAACGATTGGTATTGGTGGACTATGGGATCACCATCCCATGCATAGACTGCCGTTAACATCAGCACAGAGACGGCTGTGTTTGGAGTGGTGCCATAATGGGGAGGCATGGACTGATGAGTGGCATCCTACCATATTCAGTGATGAATCTCAGTTCCGCATTATCATGGATGACCGTCGTATGAATGTGTACCGGCACCGAGAGTAGAGGATCAATCCTGCCAATGTTGTGGAGAGACACACCGGTGATATTCTAGGCATCATGATGTGGGGAGCCATAGGGTATGACTTCAGGTCATCTCTGGTAGTGATTCAGGGGACCCTGATGGCACAGCGTCAGTGACATCCTGCGTCCACATGTCTTACCCCTCCTGAGATAGCACCCTGGTACAGTTTTTCAATAAGACAACGCCAGTCTTCACATAGCACTTGTGTCTATGGTCTGCCTGGGTCACGTTGAGATCCTCCCGTGGCCAGCCAGGTCCCTGATCTTCCCCAATTGAGTGCCAATCTACAGGATCTCGAGGGCCAGTTACAACAGCTGTGGGCCGACTTGCCACAGGAGAGGATACAACGGCTGTATGACTCCCTTCCGCACCATATCACTGCATATATCCAGGCCTGGGGGGGGTGCCACACCCTACTGACATGGGACCAGCAGTGGGCCCATACTGCCAACTCTGTTGTCCATTTCATCTGATACTATAATCATTGTGATAGAGTCACATGAGGTTTGACCACGTGCAGATTCATTTCATTTCCTGCACTCCGTCTGGGTGCTTACTTTTTTTGTCACTGAGTATATCTTTAGATATTTTATTGTAAGTATTATGGCACTCCAGAAATTACATCCTATTACTAACATACTATAAAAGGTGTCAGTCTTCCTAAATATCTTTGTTAACAAAAATCTAAATGACCTAGATTTTCAAAGATGAGTGATAATTAAATATGTAATATTTGGATAAAGCTGAGTGCATGCAATCTGAGAAATGAGTTACTGGATGTGTCAAAAGCAACATACAGCTATAAACACAGACACAGGTTTGTAATTATATCTTTTTCTATGGGGAAAACCCTAATCACAACACCAAACAAAATATGAGACCTTTGGCATTTTTACTTTTTTGATTGCTTTCATAGATCTTTGTGGGGACCCGAAAAATGCTCCCCACAACATCAAACATCAGGTTTTTATTACATTATTACAATAATATAAACCTAATCCACAGAGAGAGAGAGAAAGAGAGAGAAACAGAGTGAATACCACATTACTCACCATTAAAACCATCACTATTGCCACTCTTTACTGTGCATTAATACTCACTCATGGCTGATTTATTTTAACCTAAACACAATAAGTTGGTAATCTGCTTACCATTGTCATCAATGCTCATGTCCTGAACAGTCAGTGAGGGAGGTGAATTGGTGATTGAATACTTTGCATTGTTTGACACCGGCTGACCATTCACGGACCATGACCCAGTTTCCATTTGCATAGTTACTGGAACCACACAAGTCAGCTGCAAAGTGGTACCAGGATATATAACATCATAGTTCTTTATAAAGGGCTGATTTCCTTAAAGGAATAAGGAGGGGAGAAGCTGTTAGCATGCAATCATACAGTGACAATCAGATCTGCAAGTGCATCGCACAAAACCCCCAGCGTCCCTGGAGTAGTTGGGGTTAATGGCCTTGCTCAAGGGGTTCGAAAGTGATGTGTTTACTCTATTGGACATGGGATCCAAACCGACAATCATCTGGACACAAGCATTGACCTGCCATAAGTAAAATATTAGTGTACTGTTTCTCAGTTCATTTTCTTCCTCCCTCTCAGCTCCTAACACACCCTGTACTGTACCAGTATTGTGTTCTTGATCGGCTGGGAGCTGGAATGGAGCAAAAATGTGGACTGTCTGGGGGTCTCCAAGGACTCGGTTGGGGAACATTGGCATATTTTATTCGAGAGCCCTGCACAGGTCAGAAATGTCAGCTTGAAACCCAGCCCAGGCCCATGGCATGCCTGTCTGACCCGAGCCTGAAAGCCTAACCCTTTAAGTGCCACACCCAGAAAAAGGCATTGGAAATATATTTTTTTTTTTTATCATTTCTGAGGTCTGTAGGCCAATACCAACAAAAATCAATAGTTTTTTCAAACACTGAAAAATGCAGTTTATGTATTACAAAGGTATACCAAACGGTAGTCTACCATTTGGTGGAGCAGACACTTAAAGGGTTAATAGAGTTTCTCAGCCTGAGCCGTAAAACCTAAATCAGGAATGATCAACTTCAGTCTGCAGTTGGGCCATAAAATTTATTAACAGCTATGATGGGCCCAGTCAGACTGTGGTATTGGCTCAGCAAACACAAGCAAAATAAAATTCTACCGCAACTATTTTTTATTACGTTTATTTTGTAATGCAATATATTTAGAACTGAACCCTACAGCTTTCTGTAGTTAAGCTGCAGGACATCTCAAATCAGCCTCAAATATGTATGACTCAGTGGGTTGGGTGAGTGGCTTGGAGACTGGTAATTCTCTAGTAGTGGGTTCAAGGCCAGCCTCAAGCCAGCTTTTATCTGTTTATTTACACAGTGGAAACCGCTTATAGTGATCACAGTTATAGTGATCAACCACTTATATCGATCAAAAAGCTTGGAACAGAATCATTCCTGTACCACTACTGTTTAATTAATTCACTTATAGTAATCAAGTAGTCCACTTGCAGTGCTCATTTGGGGTCTTTTTAAACATGGCAACATATGCAAAAATTAAAACTGTGATAATTCTTTTTTTTTTAAATTGTACTTTGATTGTCCTACTTTGCCTTGTGTTAACACGTCTGCTTCTGGCTAGTGATCAGAGGCTAATACTGTTTGCATAGAAAACGGGAAAAACAAATTCATTTTCTCAGTGACAAATATAGACTCATTTAAGCTTATGAGAAACCGGCAAAAACTAGCTACAGAGATGCAGCACAAATTACAATAAATGCTTTGATACGATGAAACGTTCTGAAAATGAGCTGTATAAATAAAACTGAATTGAATATTATGCACAATACTGTACTGTATTACAGTGGATTTGAATTATACACTGTTCAGTAATTTAACTTGTACAGTACTTTACAAGGTCTGGCTGAAGTGGTCACACCCATTTCCAGCCACTACGCTCCCAAGAGACTATAGGGGTGTGATGATTATTGAACTACAGAATGTATATGCTTGAGGTGTGAGTCTTTGAATATGAAATGACCAATACTTTTAATAATTACTTTATTTATTAGATACTTTTAACATACAGATTTTACTTGATTCACACTATTAATGCTCCTGTTGTACAAATTTATTTATTTCATTACTAATTTTGACATTTAAGTTAATTAAACTTATTTAATATTCAACAGTAAGCTTCCATTCACTTTTGTTTTTTTAATAGATACAACGTGTATTTTATTGTGTGATGATCTGTTCAGTCAAGCAAGGGAAAAAAGAGTTTGATAGATGCCTGTTTATATAGGAGAACATACATAATGGGTAAGGACGTGGGTAGTGTACATTTGGTTTAACTGCATTGGTTAAAAAGTCTTAAGACCAGGAACCCCCCCCCCCCCCCCCAATGTGGTGTGTGCCCTTAATAGGGAAGAGGTGTGACAGTCACTAATTATAAAGCTTAGTGAGCTTTGGTGGAATCCTGCAAATAATAAGTCAGTACAGGAAGGTAGCGTGTTGGAGAGAGCGACGCTGATGTGAGATGGCCACAGTACAAGACAGCTAGGCTTGCCTGCAGTAAGAGATTGTTCTTTACAGAGAGACGCATTACAGGCTGCTTGTGTGCTTTAATTTAGCATCTGCCAAGGTGCAAGTGCACCTGGCTTTTAAAGGGAATGGGAGATGACACTGTGTTTGGTTTATAGCATGTTGTGCCCCAAACACACCAATGAGTAATTATGAGACTAAGTACAAAGCCCTTTGAATCATGCACCTGGCACTGCGACCATTTTCCCCCTTTTAAACTAGCGTATGTGGATCTGGCCGTGCCCTAAATGAGCTTTACAATACACTTCACACCGTACACTTCAGATCGTTATTACAGGTCGTTATTACATCATAGTTTGCACTTACACCAACAAATGTTACGTATCGATAATTTTTATATACTATATGTTTTTATACGATCCAGATCATTTTCAGTAATGTTTTAGCTTATGCGTCAATTGTGAGTTTCTGCGATCTTTTAGCAAGATGCAGAAATATTTCCGTTTAACTGTTCATGGTGAACAAGCAGAACACCTAATGTCCAGTTCGTGGATGTGAAGGGTTACTGTACATTGCATGGCTAAACTAGTTCATGTTTCTTGAAACGGCAAATGACTGATAAATGACAGTCAGCTGGTCAGGTAGGCAGCCTAATATTTTTTGTATTGCTAGGTAGAAACTTTCTATGAGGAAATATTTTAAACTTGCAACTACAAAATACAATACATTTTTTATTGGATGTCATCAATAACGAAATTAAATCACTGTAATTACAGTGATCCCCATAATTCACAACTTTTCTTTAAATTATCATTTCAGTGTGGATCGCGTTATGGACCAGTTAAATGGAAAAATCATCGAAGGTGACTAAGTCTTCATCTTAGTCAACACAGTTTCAATTGTTTCAAGTGGAACGTTGTATATTTGTCTGCAGTGACAAACCATTAAGTGCCTGTGATTTTCATCCTACCTTGAATAACTCCACTGAAGGAACTTGGGTCAACATTGTAACCCTGGGCCTGAAGATCCACTGCAACCTTATTGTCCAGTGTGGCAATCTCAGTGGAATTTACACTGTTTGTCTCCACTACAAAGTCTGTAATCACACTGCCACTCCTGTCAAACAAGATACAGGAATATCATCTAAACTGCAGAAATAATAAGTATTTAGAGTATTTAGAAAATGTATGTTATTTTTCTTAAATTCACTACTGCTATATTTCCACTAATAGTATTAGTAACAGTGCTGAAAATATTACTATTACTACTACACTCCTACTAATAATGATGATAAAGAACAGCAAAAACAAGCAGACTAGCTAAATATACTGTGTTTAAAGGAGAAAACTTGCCTGAAGCCAAGGACATAGACTCCAACAAAACCATTAATATTTTTGTAATTTTCAGTGAGCTGGGTAAAAGAACACATTTTATGTTAATCAAAATGCATATTTAATAAACTGCTTTTTGCAGCCTCTTCAAACAGTAAATTGATATGTTCTATGCTGATAACATGTTGCTCTTCAGTTGTATAGCAGAGTAAAATACAGAATTATTAATTGAAAGTTTTGCTTTAAAAATATAAGTTGGCAAAGCATATAAATTACATAAAAGTATATATTTAAACTATTATGTGTGTATTGTATATCTGAATGTTGGAAGTATTTTAAGAACATTTTACATACTTACAATTGTTCCTATTTGTGATTTAAATCTTTTGAATTTTGAGCTTGATGTATTTGCCAAATCTTGGTCAAAGGCGAGTAGAATTTTAAATGACATTTTCATTGTAAAATCTTTAAAAGATGAAAGCAAATGGTAAATTATTCAGAATTCAAACTTTTCACCTATCATTAAGAAGTGCATACATGCAATCATGTAGGAGAGAGTTTGATATTGGGAGGGGGAGCAACGTAAAAATTTAAAGGTCTATTTTTTGGGGGGTGGGGGGCAAGGAAGCCAAATTAAATATTGGGGGTATACGTTTCCTTGTCCCATGAAAAATTACAAAAAAGTTGGGCTCTCCTTAAACTTGCCAGGCAGTGAAAGGGGGTCAGGGGTCCCCATGATTCACTTTCACATTTTGACGACTGGGAAAGCCCCCAAGCCCCCCAACATTGCGGACAATCTTTGATATTTCCTGGGCATAGCAAAATTGGCCACAACCCATAAGTCTCATGGGAAAAACAGAGATGATTACACAATGAAAACATTTAAACAAAGCAGTTGTTCATTCACTGTGTTTTTTGCTCATTCCAATAGCAGAAAATTATTAGTTTGTTCACTTAAACTAAACTTTTTTGCATGTTTTTACATTGGGGAGAACATACAGAAGACCAGAAAATAATAATTGTACATACCGGTATTTAGACTTGGGGTCATGAAAGAAACTACAAATGGAAGGAATAATGTCAAATTTGGCAGGAAAAACCATTCATGGTTATTGATTCAAATTAATAAGGGAAATAATAATAAGGGATTTCAGTGGGAAATCTTTACACTTTCAATGGGAAGATCATTTAAGTACATTTTTTAGACTGGCCACAGTATGGTATATTGCTTTGTATTAACAAATACTCAGTCATTCTTAAAACCAGAAGCCATGAAGGAATATTCCAATTGTTTCATCAGAAAGTGTAAAGATCAGAAGACACAACAGATAGTTTGCCCCGTTATACCATGCTAAAGATCAGAAGAAACAAAGACGTAAGCATGTGTATTATACATTATGACGGACTGCCTTATGAAGCTCCAGTCTGTAATGCACTATATATTCAAAAAGCATTCATAATGCATGATTCACATGGATATATTGTATGTCTTTCACTGATTGTGATTTTTCGGATTGTGACTTAAACCCTTTGAAATAGAAAGTCGAGTTGATATTTCATGCAGCAGCCATTTGTGTAAAAAAAAAAAAAGGATATTTCTGCCTGTCTCAGGATTTTCTTGAATTCTGCAGGCATAACATTGGCATTTTGATAGCACTTAATTTAAGGCCATGTGTTTAATCATTTATAACCACATAGGTAATGCATTATACTCCATTCATAAATCACTGCAAACACGGTTATAAATACTTGTAAAAAGACCTAACACATCATAAACAAGAAGAATAACTCTGGTTAGAAAAAAGTCTGGTTAGCTAAAAAGATTCTCAGACATGTGATGAATAATGGTACATACCGGGTTTGCGACTTGGGGATGTGGGAGAAACTGTTTGAGGAAGGAATAAAAATTATATCAAATTCTGTTGCTTGTTTTAGAATATACC
>JAODKC010000542.1:0-10832 GCA_026777985.1 Mormyrops attenuatus
ATCAGAGCTAGATAAGATTTTAACAACTCTGAGCTATTAGTTAAGTTCTCCCCAAACGAGCTTGAAGGGCCGAATGGACTCCTCTCGTTTGTAAATTTCTTATGTTCAAATAGGTGCCCTTCCAGTGGATAAAATGTGGGGAATAGGGTGTTCATGGAGGGAATGAATGTTCTTCCAATGAGAAAGTGTGATGTAGTGCGATATAAGGTGCCCTTACAATTGGATAAACCTGAGGTGCCCTATCGGTGCATTTCTGGAGGAAAACATGATGATGTGACCTTATAAGGGAAAGAGAAATATCTCTAATGGGTGCTGTTCCAGTAAAGGAAATGAGATACAGTGCCGCACTGTCAGACGTGTTTCCTGTACATGCGAGAAAAGCAGTAATCCACAAAACACTGCTGAATCATTTTCATTTGAGGCCTTAATTCGTTTTAAAACCAAACAAAAATTAAGACTGAATTTTGAAGCTTGGTAAAAATACACCCTGAAAAGGAAACAACATTGAAAAAATACATGAAAAATAAAAATGAATTTTAAAAAATGGAACTAAAATTGCATTGTACGGAACTCATATTTCCATCCATTTTTCAAATTCAAATTTTATTTGTCACATACCAATCATACACACAGCATGACTCGCAGTGATATGTTGTTTGACAACACTCCGTGGCATTAAAAAACAACAGTGGGATACAGATGTAGCGGGCTTAGAGAGAGTTAGATAAGTAATTACACATAGGAATCTAACAGTTGGGGGGGGGGGCAGGGTACAGATGTCATACATACAGATGCAGTAGTATGTGCAAATAATAACAGGTGCAAATAATCAAGCAATAATTAAGCAGTGCAACAGCGGGCTGAGGTAGCTCTGTAAGTAATAAATAGATTTGTTATGGGGGGTGGGGGGAGCAGAAGTGCTTCCCTGAAAGTGAGAGAGAAAAGAGCCTGCAGGTATTGGAGCTTGGTGCGACTGGCACTCTCTGCTGGTCACACCAACCTGCATTGTGCAGTTCCTAAACCAGGCTGTGATTTTTCACATTATATCCATGAGTATAAATGCACTGAATTAATGCACAGAATGGACAGAGTGTGCAAGGCTGGGCCCAACTGTGGAAAAAACTGGTGCTGAAAATGCAGAGGGAAAATCTGGGGAGAAGAACCATGTAGAAGCTAGAGGTGCACAGCGACCTCAGTATCCTTCTGTATCTGTTCAACTTACAAAATTACCTGCCTCTCTATCAGTATTCAGATAGAGACTTGAAGTGAGTGTGGTTTACACCAGAAGTCCCATTAAAATGATATTTTCTAACCTAATTTTTATTGGCAATGCAATTGTCGTACCCCCCTCCCCCCAGCCGAGGACATCAAACAATCAGATACTGAAAAAACCCTTAACTCAAAAGGTTCTTTTTTGCATTAGAAATATAGACTTTTTACAGTAAAATATAGAAAAATATGGTTGAAAGAAATAATCCTAAATTCCAATGATGCGGCATTTGCATTTGTTGTTTTTAAATGTTGTTTGCTTGGGAAACATGATTTATACTGTACAGCATTAATTGCATAACAGCAATACAAGGTAAAATGTTTTTTTAATGGAAGGAATTAACACAAACAGCTAAAAATCACAAGTGATGTACAGGTTTAGGGGTCTGCGTTTACATAGTGCTTTGAGAAGAGCATGCATGCCAACCACAGCTATGCAATCCCAACCATGTCACACCAAATATTCTGGAGATGTGCTCAATGTAAAGGTAACCAGCTTTTATAAATAATTTTGTTCCTTCCGGCTGTTCTGGTAACCAATGTGCAGCACCCAGAAGCATTTCTCTCTATAAATAATCATTCATAAGTGACTTAGGGAAAGAAACACCCGGTATGTGTGTGGATATTTTTCACACTAATCATGTGGTTAATGACGCCTTTTCATACATTTGCAAGTAACTAAGGTCAGAGTGAAATGAGCATATTAACATATTTCCTCATCCAGCATTTCTTCATTTCTGTACCTCCTGGAAATAGTTTGGTTTTGACTATGACCATCTACACTTTTTACTGATATTTACTTGTTTGACTTCACATAGTAATCACATAAAATCCAAATTGCTGTTTCCATACTTTCTGATTCTTAATAAAAAATATTGTGGCTTATGTAAAGTACGAGATGGTACAATGGGCTACAACATGTATATCTCAGTCGTCTCACTCCAAAATTACTTCACACAAAATACTACTGTAAGCAATCTCTCTGTAAGAAGAGCAGGTGTTTGCCATTTTTGTACAGTCCATAAATTGATTGTTTCAGGACAAAACTTGTATACCTGTATACTTTAGCACTGCTATTGTGCACTTACGTCTTGATAGTTAATTCAAGATGTTCAGTGTGAGCACACATGGTGATTGGTGCACGTGTATGTAGGAAGTCTCAACATTATTATACTACAGCTGCTATATCACAATATAATTGTTCAAAAGGGAAGATTGATAGTTTCTTATTGCGACAACAGAAAGAAGAGTGAAAAGGTATTATTATGAGATAAAGTTATTTGTACAACAGTAAGTTCCGACTCAGAAATCTGATTGGACACGAGGTGTTCTATGACTGCTGTTATAATAACAATAATTAGTGATACCTTTATTGTCCCCATGGGGAAACTCCCTTTTACACCTTCCTCAACTTGCTCTTTGCAGAGTAAGTTGCCCGCGAAGGGTAGCCACACATTTGGGCACCCAGGTAGCTTGGGGTTAAGGGCCTTGCTTATGGCCCAGACATTCTGAGACTGGGTTTTGAACCTGTGACTGTCTGATTACAGACACTGAGCCACACGCGGCCCTTATCAGAGTATAACTGCACTCGGACATTTCACATCAGATCTATCACTTGGTTTTACAGGCGATTCAAAAAACTGTTACTTAAGCTTAACCCTCTGGAATCGGCGATCCCCCCCGCACGCATATTTTGTGAATTACTATGGAATGCAAAGTAACTGGGAGCAAGGGTTTGTGTCACTTGGCAACAGTTAACAGTTGTCTGGTGGGAACATTTTTATTTCAAGGCCCATAAATGTTTAAATAAATAGTCAAGCAAATAATTATTTGTTGTAGCTTTTTAGGGTTAACTTATAAATGCTACTTGATGAATGATGTAATATAAAAGCAATAACATACTCGAAGTCATGCGGTTGTACTCCAGTGTATCACAGCTGTGATTAACCTCAGCATATAAAACTGGTAAACAAAAAACAAATAGGACACTGGAGAGGAACTACATTATAATCAAGCAGGAGTCGATGCACATGCTAAACCCCACGTCTTTAAAGCAAAACAGATTACAACTGCCCCCCCCTTCCTAAAAAGTTGGGACACTGTGTAAAGTGTAAATAAAAACAGAATGTGATGATTGGCAAATCATGGGAACTCAAGTTAATTGGCAACAGGTCAGCAAGATGATTGGGTATAAAAAGGGTATAAAAGAGTCTCTGTTCAGTGAAGATGGGGAGAGGTTCACCACTCTGTGAAAGATTGCATGGGCAAACAGTGCAACAATTTAAGAATAATGTTCCTCAATGTAATATTGCAAAAGATTTGTGGAATTTCATCATCCACGGTACATAATATAATTAAAAGATTCTGAGAATCCGGAGAAATCTCTGTATGCAAGGGACAACATTGAAAACCAAAACTGGATAGCTGTAATCTTCGGGTTCTCAGGTGGCACAGCATTAAAAACAGGCACAACCCTATAGTGGAAATCACTGCATGGGCTCAGGAACATTTCCAAAAACCATTGTCTGTGAACACAGTTCATCCTCATGCAGGATGAAACTCTACCACGCAAAGAAGAAACCATATCTAAACATGATCCATAAACGCCAGCGACTTCTCTGGGCCCGAGGTCATTTAAGATGGGCTGAGGCAAAATGGAAAAGTATCCTGTGGTCTGATGAATCAAAATTTCAAATTCTTTTTGGAAATCATGGACACCACGTTTCTGGGTTAAAGAGTAGAGGGACCATCCAGCTTGTTACCAGTTCATAAGCCAGCATACATGATGGTATGGGGGTGCATTAGTGCCCATGGCTTGGGTAGCTTGCACATCTGGGAAGGCACCATTAATGATGTATGTTGGTTTTCGAGTAACATATGATACCATCCAGAAAATGTCTTTTTCAGAGAAGGCCTTGTATATTTCAGCAAGACAATGCCAAACCAAATTCTGTGTGTGTTATAACAGCATGGCTCTGTATTAGAAGAGTCCAGCTACTATACTGGACTGCCTGCAGTCCAGACCTGACACCCACTGAAAAAATTTGGTGCATCATGAAACGAAAAATATGTCAAAGGAGACCTGAACTACTGCGCAGCACAAATCATCTATCAGGCAAGAATGGGACATTTCACATTCAAACCTCCAGCAACTGGTCTCCTCAGTTCCCAAATGTTTACAGAGAGTTTTTAAAAGAGGAGGTGATGCAACACAGCGGTAAACGTGCCCCAGTCCCAAATTTCCTGAAATGTGTTGCTGACATCAAATACAAATTGAGCTTATATCTGTCATAAAACAATTAAATTTCTCAGCTTTAGTATTTGATATACTGTCAATTAAATATGATCTTATATGATTTGTAAATCTTTGCATTCTGGTTTTTGGAAACAGGATCATAGGCATGTTTACATGTCCTCATCTTCTCTTATGTTAAAAACTTAACTCCTCCTCAACCGTATTCTCTCATGCTTTTCAAACATGCTTTAAAATGTGACGCAAACCACAAAGCCGTGGTACTGTACAGTTCACAGAGTTTAGGGCAGTAGACATACAGCTGATTACTATAAGGCATTCTCCAGGAAAGAGGGATACTAGTGATTGAACCAGAATTTCAAAAATAAAGATGCCTCCGACGTCTCACCATTTTGGTAAGTACTGACAAACGCAAAGAAACTTCATTACACTCAGCTGGACTGTCAGGGGTACGCTAAAGGTAAATCAATTGAGTGTTATGTATGTGTAAATATTAAATTTTAAAAGAGCTTTATGTCTTTGCAGGATACTTACATTTCTAAACTTAATTTCCAAAATGTTTTAGAACTGTGTATACAAGAACAGAGTATGGAAAATGGATGGATGGATTTTTTTAAGCTTCACAATATTATTGTATTTATGTGTACTTGAAATTATTAATAATTTCTTTGTTAATTTACTATTATAGGGTTGGTAATATTATAATGTAGACTGGTAGTATACAGATTAGTCATTTATATTTCTTTCAAATTATGCTGGCTATTTTTCAGAAAACATACCATGATACATAAATTTCTTGACCCAGACATACATCTGTTATACATATAACATTTGTTAATACATATATTCTGATTTGCATTCTACTTCCCAAAATTGCATGATCAGTGAATCATTAAGTCAAGCATGATCTGGTACTGGGAATGGAGATGATACCAGTAGGACTAACTCCAGTTTTGTCTGCTTTTGAGTCCGCACTGTTCATTACACTTTATATTTGGGGGAAAAAAGACATTGATGAAGAATACAAAATAAAGGAGTGTGCACATTAAATAACCACATTTACTGTAATGCATTATGTAATAACACTGCATTATGTAATAACTTACCAAAATGCAACAAATTTTCAATTCAGTTATGTTATTGCACCTGAATTTTGTGATAATCTGTTGTATTTTGTAATAGACACCTTGAACGCAATAAGTAATACATTTCTGCAAATTTTGTAATAAATTATTACATATTGCGGTGGTTATTATAAAATGCGAGAGTCACACTTTTTTAGAATGAAAATGTAATTATACAATGCATTATGCAATATCCAGCCTTGTCGAGTTATTACATAATGTGGTGTTATTACATAATGTGCTGTTACACACCATAAAATGCAATAACTTGACTAAATGTAACAAATTTTAACTTAATTTATGTAATGGCACCCGCATTTTGTGATAATCTGTCGATTTTTGTACTACACAGCTTGTACTCAACATATCATACATTTCCCCGCATTTTGTAAACAGCTATTACCTATTGCAGTAGTTATTACAAAATGCTTGAATTATGTAATAACATTTTTTATGATGAAAATGTGATAATACAGTGCATTATGTAATGACGAACCAATATGGACGTCTTCCTTCACATTTTCTCGAGTTATTACATAATGTGATGTTATTACATAATGTGATGTTATTACATAATGCATTGTTACACCCTCTATTCTCCCATGATCCCCAGTGATAGAGCTGTTTGTGTCCCCCCAGGATCTGAGCCCGCAGGGGGACGACGCTACAGACTGGCCACAGTGTGCCTTGGGATACTGTGTTTTCTTCTGCTTTTGATCACCACAGTGCTTTATGTTTACTGTGAGTTTGTTTGTTCTACTTCAGTCTGAGTTAGGAGATTTTCTACATTTCACAATTTAGATTTCTTACCAAGCTACAAACAATTGAGCTCTTCTGCCAGCTGACCCCTCCTTGCCCGCTCTGCTGCCAGCGTACACTCCTTTGTTGGCATCGGTACATGCAGTTCAGCCTCATGCCTTCCAAAGTCCACTAATGTGTCCTCATCTATGTCCAACAGGCATCCATCACGCATGGCAATGTTACACAACATACAACATGCCACAAAGAATGTTGTGACCTTCTGAGGGCTGTATTGTAATGTTCCACCTGACTTATCTAAACATCTGAAATGTGTTTACAGCAATCCAAATGTCCTTTCAATTACAGTACATGCTTAAGTCTTATTAACTTTTTAATGACGCAGTTTGTTATATATATTTTTTTTATTTAATTAATTTAAATTTTATTCTTTTGGTGTTTCACTATACAGTATAATTACATGAAAGGACCATACATACTCTATAATAAAACACATATAAGTGAAATAAAATAACAAAAAACAATGAGAGCACTTCGAGCGTCTACAGTACCTGAGTCTGTACGGAGCATCGTGCACAGGCACGTTTCTAAAATGTGCCGCTTAAATACCGTTTAATAATGCGCCACTGACTTTAGGTTTTTATTGGTCAGAAGTGCAATGATATCTCAGTGCTTTAAAACTGCAACACGCCAATAAAGCCACATCTGGTTTAACCTTCGGATTGTGCTAGCTGTCTTCACCTATCTTTTATGTTAGATGGGTCGGTGCCGACCTGTGTCTTAAATCAGCCATAAAATACCCTCAAAACAATTATTTATCATCCAGTTTGTTTCTTACCTCTTGTTACCTTGTTAGGCTTCCTTATCCATGAAAAGATCGGTTTTAATATTTTTTGTGTGGCTTTCTGGACCTTTCTTTTGACAGCATACCTCTCGTTTTCAATAAAAAAATAATGGTCAAATAAATTAATTAAAGTGAATAAAAAAAATAAACTGAATTAGTCTTATCTTGCCTAACATGTCTGGGCATGCCTTGCCTAGGGTTTTTTTTTATGATTTATTAATTTTGTTTACATTTATTAATTATTTATTAATTTTGTTTAAAAAATTGTTACAATGTTGACCAGAACATTTATAATTTAGTGATTTTTTTTTTTTAAAGGTTCCTAACAAAGTCAAAAAGCCTCAATAAACAAATTTATGTGGTGCTCTTATGCATTTAAAACTTACAAACGGGTCGGTGCCGACCCTAACAGCACAGGAAACTTAAAAACACCATTCCTATGAGCGGAAAGCGGCCAAAAAAAATCATTTAATATTTTGACCGTGTGCATACATGGCGTGAAAATAAGCAATGCGCTGGTTCCAAATTAGCAAAATCACTTCGCGTCATGCTTTGCGCAGGTGGAAAATAGAGCCCTGTGTGTTTACACTTGTGACATTTAAGGCAATATGCGTGCTAGCTGCATTATGCGCATTCCATAGGTCAGTTACTTTCCACTAGTGTCTGTTATTTAGATTATGACATCAGTGCCATACAGTGACTTATGATTATTATTTTTTTAGATAAAGGAGCTCTAAGTGACATCAAAAAGAAGCACGATATACTGACAAAAGAGAGATCCTTATTACAGACCAAATACAACACAGTGAGGACAGAGAGAGACCAGCTACAGACCAATTACAGCACAATATTGGCAGATATTCAGATGAAATATAGTACATGCATTGCATTGAAAAAGCAAGGTGAGTCCACGACTTTTAAATAACATTTATTGTGACTGATCTCTGCAAAATGATAATCGAATTAGTACATTTACCTCCCCTTCATGAGTTCATCTAAATCAGAGAAAACAGGATTATTAACCAGACATCTTTTACATTGTCTGTGCATCACCTTAGCCATTATCTAGGCCATGAGCAGTTAATGGCTATGGAAGGTGATGAGGTAGACATGGCACAAAACATGACAGGAATCTCAGAATGGGGAAATCGACTTGTTTTGGAATGAGGAAAAACTGATCACTGATGAGAAAAATAAGGTATAACGTAATGTTTGGCAGCCAGTGTTTCCAGTGCAGCTATTCTTTGGCTCCACCATTTACATGCAGTTAAGACAAAAGCATATTATCCATTTTGAATTCTCTCTGTCTGGCTCTTCACTCACATGCACTGCTTTTATACTCAACACAGCTGTACCTGATACCAAGTCCTGAATGCAAGTCCTAGAAGATGCCATGAGATGTACAGTATTTGTGTACATTCGTGTACCGCCTTTTCTTGGATCACAATATCCTTAAGATTACTGTGTTTTTCACTGCAGAAAACAGATGCCCTGTGGGATGGAAAAGTTTCGATCTAAAATGTTATTACATCTCTGATACAAAGAAGAACTGGATGGAAAGTCAGGTGGACTGTAGACAGAGAGGAGCAGATCTGGTGGTTATAGACGGCAATGAGGAACAGGTAAGAGAGAGAAAAATGTAACAGTTGAGTATATTTAAATGAGTTTCTTTTATATAAGATTATAAATGATGTCAAAGGAGATGGAGTCCTGAATGTGACAGGAAGCAGGCAGAGGACCTGTAGATTCAACCCTTTTCACATTTAACATTACAAAATTTATTTGCATTTTAACAAATCAGATGTGTCATCATAATCATGCACAGATTTTAATACAGTGTTTTCCAAACTTTAGACTTTTCTCAGTCAGTTCCAGAGATCCTGGATTGGTCTGACAGACAAAGAACAAGAAGGCATCTATAAATGGGTGGATGGGACACCACTGACCACAAGGTGAGAGAGATCGGTATTAAACAGTCCTGCTGCGGATGCTCATAAACATAACATTTTGTTACATCTACATCAGTGAGCTCAGATTGGTACTTAGCTCGTGACCCTTTCCTGATTAGCTGTTTGTTTTGATGTCTCTTTCCCTACTTGGTTATTCTTCATGGGAAAGAAGAATGCTTTGCCTTTGTTGTAGTGTAAATGATTCAAAATATATACTTCGGCACTTCTAGAATAACAAAAAATTTTGGTTCGACAAAAAACGTGCAAATGACACGTTGTGCTCCATCCACAACAAACCAGAGGTGGAAATTGCAGGTCCAGAGAGTACAAATCCAAACCAAGATTTCAACCAACCAGTTGAGTATAAAGAGTCACAGTCACAGAGTACTGGACCAACCAGCTGAGTACTCTGTGCCTGTGACTCTTTTTACTCAACTGATTGGTCCAGTACTGTGACTGTGACTCTGTATACTCAACTGGTTAGTCCACCTCTGTAACAAACAAATAAAACATAAAATGTGCCACTTCTAAAAATATATTAAAACAATATATTACAAATCACTCATATACAATATATACAATTACAAAAATGCTAAAGCTAATTATTTGTGTAGTCGTAAGTTATGTCATTTGCCTTTTTTCAAAGCTAGTGATAACGGTAGTGTGGACACAGATCTTTTGTTTCAGAAACTCCCGTAAAAAAATTAAATACATTAAAGTGGAGATGTAGCCTTAGTTTCTGTTTTATCAGGTTTGTTTTGACCCCTTGTGGTGCCTTTATTTTCTGGTTTTCCCTTTGTGTTCTGTTTCATTAAATAAGACACTGTTATGTCGGAGCCATTACATGGATCGTCTCTCCCTCGCCATGCCTCACCGTAACACTAGGAAGCCAGCGATTTACGTGACATTCATACTCAGGGTAGACGCTAATGCAGACACATACTCCACAATATAACACTACATGTGTACAACACTTATTTGCAATATAAAATACATGGATACACACATTAACGATTACAAATATGAGCAGCATAAACATGCCAGTAAGCTTCATAATCAGTTTTTGGTGCCATCACAATAAGTTTGGTTATGGTGCATTTTGTTTCAGGGCAAATATTCAACTCCTTTTTTGTTTTATAATTATCACTCGATTTCTTGCAAAAATGGAAACTTATTCCAGTAACACTTTAGTTGAGTGGACACTAATAATACAGAATTATTTTCTTTATTAATCAAATCCTCTGTAATGTATTAAACTAAGTTTTAGTTACAAGCAAATTAGTGATTTTGTACTTAGCAACAAGGCAGTGTTAACATAAAATTTTGTTAACTATTATTTAATAAGGGACATAATGATTATCTATCTAATAAAGACTGGTAATTATGGTTCTAATGAACCAAAAAGTAAGTTTGCTTAAGTAAAAAAAACGCCGTTGGAAATTACCATTACTTATTTGTTCCATTAATTAATGTACAGTACTGTGCAAAAGTCTTAGGCAGTCAAAAGAAATGTTTAATGCTATTTATCTGGGCAGTAAGTGCACATTTGCACAGAAGAAAAAACACAATTTAACATTAGAACATATACAAATTAAGAGTAACACGATAAACACTAGTAAAAATTTGTTCTGCTC
>JAODKC010000543.1:0-10830 GCA_026777985.1 Mormyrops attenuatus
CAGGGCCATCAACACACCTCCAGGGCCATCAACACACCACAGGGGACACCAGGGCCTGACATATAATAACTGACTTTATTGATTGCCCCTGACAGTGCACGTTAAATATTTCAATCTGCCTCGTACACCAACACAACAACACATCAACCATCTCTCCGGAGGCAGGTGCAGCCTGCTCTACACTGAACCCGCAGCCCTGGAGGTGTGAGGCTGCAGTGTGGCCTGCTGAGCTGCTGTGGCGCCCTCCTATGACCTACACTGAACCCGCAGCCCTGGAGGTATGAGGCTGCAGTGCGGCCTGCTGAGCTGCTGTGGCGCCCTCCTATGACCTACACTGAACCCGCAGCCCTGGAGGTGTGAGGCTGCAGTGCGGCCTGCTGAGCTGCTGTGGCACCCTCCTATGACCTATAGCGTGCCAGAATTCTCAGAGATTACTTTGTGTGATTCCCAAAAATGCATAAAATTATGCAGAGAGTGTGTCACCAGAACAGCCACAGAAACAGAAGACGCAAGGCACACACTTAGGCAGACACACACCCACATGCACACATACACAATGACACACACACTCTCGCACACACACTTACGTGCACACACATAGACACACACCCACATGCACACATACACAATTGTAAATGGCCCAATTTCTATTTTTTGTTGTCCAAGAAAATATTGTATTATTTGATATGCCTAAGGTATTATTTTTATATAATTTTTGTAAATTTATATTGCCTAGGTTTTAATTTGTTTTGAGGGACTTTTATTTGGAAATTACGTGCTTTGCTTTTGTAAGTTCTGACGTAAAGGACAATAAGCGGAAACAGACTGATTTGCACCCTCCGAAGCGGCACAAGCTCTTACATTGGTACGTTGGTACAGTGGATTATTGTTTGATTAACGTAAGGACATCAATAAAAATAAAACCATCAGTTAAGTCTTGACCATCTTTCGGAGGAGATGCTACAGTAAGAGCTTTACCTGCACCGGCTCCACCGAGCTGCCTTTGCAATCCACGGACGGCACGGCGCGAATAGCAGCGAGTGGTGGCAAGTGTAATGGTCAACGGAGACGGTAAGGACACAATTACATGCAAAATGGATGGTGTTAAGGAACGAATAGAGAAGCTACAAACGGAAATAAAAGAAAGTAGAGACTTACTAGAACAAGGCGAAGGCGTATCTAGGCAGAAGTTAAAGGAGCTAATCGAAAGTAAGGAAAAACGACTAACCGAGCTTAGATGCAAAATGGAAGGTAATGAGGATGAGCTAGTTTTTCCGCGTCCCACAGAACGTCTTCCGAAGTACACTGAGAGAATGCAGGAATATCAAACGGAGGAATTAACTAAAAAGGAAAAATGTTTGCTCAGTTTATATGGAAAATTAAAATTAGGACTTCCAGGGAAAATTTGAAGAAAGACATATCAGAGTCCAAACTAGCTAATATATGGCGGATGATGTTGAAAAAGGAGCGAATGAAATAATGAAACTTTATGATGAAATAAGGAGGCGAATTACGCCACCTACTGAACTTAGAAGGAGAGTTGATGCATGTGAGGCTGTGACGAAGGACATAAAGTAGTCTTTGAGCGTTTGTCAACAGTAAGTGGGGAGTTCAATAAAGAGAATGAAAGGTGCATCTCCATCAGCTACTAGCCCATGAATATGCTCACCCTATATATGGAACTGCCTCGCAGTCACGATCTAGTCATGATTCTGGATCCATGAGCGTAGCTGCAAAAAGAGCAGAAGCAGCCGCTGAGCTCGCAGCAAAGGAAGCTCAATGCAGAGTAATAAAAGAAGAAATAAAGCAGAAGGAAAAAAGGGAATTGGAGATACAGCAAGGTCACTTAGAACAGCTACAAGCAGAAAGGGACATTGACACAGCTCGTGATAGACTTGAGATCTATGATCGGGAAATGAAACAGGGAATTTTGTGTCAACCTACACAATCGGACAACAGACAGTTTATTCTCCATGCATGCGTAGATCCTCAGTGTCCTTACACTGATAGACCTGCACCCCCTACTGATGTGTCCTGTCTGGCCCAAACAATTCAAGAGGGCGTAGCCACAAATAGACTCCCAATTCCATCACCCACAGTGTTTAATGATGACTCAATCCAGTACATTGAATGGAGAGCCTCGTTTCAGTCTCTCATAGACCAAAAGAATATTTCCTCTGCCGATAAACTTTTTTACTTGAAGAAATATGTTAGTGGTGCAGCACAAAAATGCCTTGAAGGCACCTTTTATAGAAATGACGAAGAGGCGTATCGTATATGGAATGAAGATGATGGTGCAGGAGGTAGTGCTATCGTTCGACAACCAGAGGGTTGTCGGTTCGAGCCCAGGTTCCTCCTGACCCTGTCAAAGTGTCCTTGAGCAAGACACTGAACCCCAAATTGCTCCTGGTGTGCAGGTTGGCACCTTGCCTGGCAGCCCCCGCCACCGGTGTGTGAATGTGGTATGAATGGGTGATTGTGAGGCATAAAATTGTAAAGCGCTTTGGGTACTCGTAGGAGTACAGAAAAGCGCTATATAAATGCAGTCCATTTACCAAGCTTAACCAACGATACGGGCAGCCGTTTGTAATACAATGAGCCTTTAGAGACAAGTTGTCAAAATGGCCCACCTTCAAGGATTTCACTGACTTTGTGTCTCTAGAGGCAGAGATAGTATGCAATCCCATCACCTCACTTTATGCTCTTCACTCATTAAATGCATCCCATGAAGGAAAGGGTGCTAAGGAAAACAAAGTTAATGTCTTCAGCACCCAAACAGCTGCGAATGATAATGCATCATCAAGCAAGGGGAACTCTAAACACCCATGCACATGGTGCGAAAGTGACAAACATCAACTATTCAAATGCCCAGACTTTGTAGGACAGTGTTTGAATGAGAAACGGAAACGTGAAGGAAAATAAGTTATGTTATGGGTGTCTCAAGCCAGGTCACAACGCCAGAGAATGCCGTTACCGCCTCACCTGTGATGCATGCAAGGGGAGACACCCCACCTGTCTCCACGATGAGAACTACAAGCCGCATGAAGGGTGAGTAGTCCAAGCGACGATAGTGAACACCGCTCCAGACACTCAAGATGAAATAACAGAAGCCAAGGCACTCAGTGTCACCGGAGGGGGTCAATCATGCCACACCTCCATGATTGTTCCTGTCTGGGTGTCCTTGGTTTCAGATCCATCTAAAGAACAGCTTGTTTACGCTTTATTGGACATTCAAAGTGACAGTACCTTCATCCACAATGAGGTAAGCAATAAGCTGCAGGCAAGTACACAACCTGTCAAGCTGAAACTTACCACGATGCTAGGAGAGAACAAGATCGTGAAGTGTGAAAGAGTAGCTGGACTTAGAGTGAAAGCTTACAATGCAGACGTCAACATTAATCTTTCTCCCACATATACCAAGGACTATATTGCAGGGAGCCACAATCATATACCCACCCAAGACACTGCAAGAAGATGGCCTCACTTGAGATCTATCGCTGATAAGGTGCCCCCTCTCCTTACCTGTGATATTGGGCTTCTGATTGGGTACAACTGCCCCAGAGCTTTAACACCTAGACAGGTATTAACGGGAAAAGACAACGAGCCCTACGCCATTCGCACTGATTTAGGGTGGAGCATTGTAGGCAACTCAAAGCCAAGCTTAGCTGGAATGGACAGCAGCCTGTGTCACAAAGTGTTTGTAAAGGAACTTCCTCCACTTACCCCCCTGGATGTGATTGGTGCCCTAGAGTCAGACTTTAAAGATATTAAAGGAGGTGACAAGACAGTATCACAAGAGGATCTAATTTTCCTGGACAAACTAAAAGAAGGTATAAGACAAAATGAGCAGGGACATTATGAGATGCCGTCACAGAGACGAGAAGTATAAGAAAGACTAAACAACGTACATGAAGGAAATCATAGAGAGAGGTGATGTGGAGGAGGTGCGAGAAGATGGAATCCCAGGTGAGCGATGGTACATTCCCTATCATGGCATCACCCCAAAAAACCTGATAAGCTGCGCGTGGTATTCGACTGAAATATGCAGCAAAGGGGGCCTCCGTCTCCACAAATTCATCTCAAACAATGGAGCTGTTCTGCAGAGTATACCCTCATCAGAACGAGCATTGGACGCTAAGACAAAGGACTTGGCTTTCTCAGTAACCCAGTTAGAGCGAGCTCTGGGAATACACTGGAGCATAGAAGGGGATAGTTTCAGATTCAGCAACACTCTAGCAAATCAACCCGCAACACGTAGAGGCATATTGGCTACAGTTGCCTCCATATATGACCATCTTGGTTTCCTGGCATCCTATGTCCTTACTGGGAAGAAGATCTTGCAAGAAATGTGCCGGCAGGGTGTTGGCTGGGACAACCCCCTTCCTGAAATGCTGAAGCCACGGTGGGAGAGCTGGCAACATGACTTTGCGAGCCTAGTAAAGGTAAATATAGCTCGATGCTATGTACCTGTTAATTTTGGAGGGATCGCTGAAAGAGAACTGCACCACTTCTCAGCCGCGAGCACCAGTGGATATGGGCAATGGTCTTACCTGAGAGTCAAGAATCACAGAGGAGAGATTCACTGCTCACTAGTAATAGGAAAGGCCGGAGTCTGTCCGACAAAGTTAATGACAATACCAAGACTCGAGCTGACAGCTGCAGTAGTCGTTGCTCTCAGCAACATGCTTCGAGCAAAGCTTGGCTGTGCTAATGCCATGGAATGCTTCTGGACAGATTCCAAAGTAGTGTTATGTTATATTAACAATGACTCAAAGCACTTTCATACATTTGTGGCAAACAGGATACAGAAGATCCGCAATAGCACAACCCCCCAGCAATGGCATTATGTGCCAACAGATAGGAATCCAGCGGATGGAGCATCCCGAGGAAGAACAGTGGATGAGCTGCTCGGGTCCGACTGGTTCTCTGGTCCCACCTTCCTGTGGGAAAGTGAACTACCCACACCAGAGGATGTTATACCAGACCTGGAGATACAGTAGGAGATCCAGAGATCAGAAAGGCTCAAACACTGCAGACATCTGCATTTCTGACATCAGAACCAATCAGTATTGCAGACCGTCTGTTTAAATTCTCATCACGGTCTCGAGCCATCAAAGCAGTGGCTCGCCTCATGCGACGGGCTAAGCAAATCAAGTCCAGTGCACCCTGCACAGTGAGTGAACAGAAGGGCTCAGAATGTGTCATAATCAGAGATCTGCAAAGACAAGCATATGAGAAAGAAATTGAACAGTTAAAGAAAGGAAATCAATTAACAAAAGGAAACAAACTCTATCAACTTGATATCTTCATTGACACAGATGGTATTGTGAAGGTGGGAGGAAGACTTATCCGCTCGTCTCTTTCTAATTCACTTAAACATCCCATTGTCATTCCTAAAGACCATCATGTCACTAAACCGATAATAGCACACAGCCATGAAAGGATCAAGCATCAAGGCAAGGGTTTCACTGCAAATGACATCAGATCCAGTGGGTATTGGATTCCTGGTATGAGCAGAGCAGTGTCTTCATTCATCTGCCAGTGTGTCATCTGTCGCAGGCTTAGGAGACCACCAGAAGGCCAACGAACGAACGTATGGAGCCTTCCTCTCCATTCACTTACTGTGGTATGGACTGTTCTGGTCCCTTCATCACAACAGAGGGCAGAAAACGACACAAATGGTATGGCCTGCTCTTTACCTGCTTTTGTTCACGGGCTATCCACTTGGAAATGCTGGAAGACATGTCCACTGATGCCTTCATTAACAGCTTGCGATACTTCATCGCCATCAGAGGTGCTGTCTGTCAAATCCAGTGCGATCAGGGCACCAATTTTGTTGGAGCCAAGAATGAATTCAAGGCAGCCCTACAAGAGCTCAACGCCAACAGATAAAGCACATTTCTGTCACAAAGGCAGTGCGACTTTGTGATGAACGCGCCCCACTCTAGTCATGCAGGTGGAGTATGGGAGCGGCAAATCAAAACAGTCAGAAGTGTCCTGAACTCCACGCTAGCACTTTGTCCCTGTAGACTGAATGACTCTGCACTATGCACACTGCTGTATGAGGTTTATGGCCATAGTCAATAGCAGACCCCTCACTGTGGACACCTTGCTCAGTCCAGACAGCCTGGAGCCTTTGACACCCAATCACCTCGTCCAAATGAAGACCAGCCCAGCACTGCCCCACTGCCACAGCACACAAGAACAAAATGTGTTCTCTGCATTTAACCCATATGTGACATAGCAAGGGGCAGCTAATTCAGCCCCGGGGAGCAGTGCTTGGGGGCGGGACCTTGCTCAGGGTACCTCAGTGGTGCCTTGCTGGTCAGGGATTCAAACCTGCAATCTGTCAATTACAAATGCACTTCCCTAACCATTAAGCCACCACTGCCCACAACAGTGGCTTAATGGTGGAAGGTGACTCTGCACCATCACTGCACCATGTCTGTGTTACACTAAATGAATGTTCTGTCTGTGCAATATGGACCCTGCTGCTTTATGCACAAAAATTTCCCCCTGGGATCAATACAGCTGATAATCAGACCTACAGTAGTCTAAATAATAAAAGCCATTCAAAAGGCCGCTATATGCCAGTTTTTGAGGACCTGCTTTTTCCAAATTCCAAACATAAACTGACATGCAATGCAGGCCATTGTTTCCATTACCAGTCAGAGAAAATGATGGCGTAAATCAGCCTGTGTCATGATCTGAGGTGCGATGAGCACAGGGGGCTGTGACTGTCGGCCTGTAGGAGCTCGTAGCCGGAATACGGGTATGTGACGATGGCTCTGAAGGGTACAGACAGAGATCTGCTGGGGGAACCAGCCCAAGTGCACAGGGCCCGGGAGCTGGACTGATGGACGGGTGTAAAGTGCTCCACTCATCCATCCATCCATTCATCCATCCATCCACACAGTTGCATTAAGGGGTTCCGCAGACTCCGCCGTTGAACAGAACCAAAAGAAGAGAACCCCCCCCCATTATGCCTTACACACACCAACAAAAAAAATCTTAAAATTAATTAAACATTTCATAAGAGTGTTGAATCAAATAAATACATAAATGTTTCGTGACATGATAGAGTCTGCATGCAGTTTCCGGGCTGAATTTCCTGCTAAAAACATCACTAACCATACTGACTTAAGGATTAGTGGAAAAAAATGCTGCTTGAGAAGCATGTAATTTTAACAACACGCTCATCTGGAGGACGTCTACACGATCAGATCATCTACCGCCTCCTTAATGCAGACCCGCTAAATCCAGCTCCTTTATAAGAGGAAAACGATGGGTGACTGCAGACAGACAGAGCATTCATACCAATGTCCATCATGACGTGATGAAACCGCAGGACGTAGAGGAAGGTTTGCCGTGGTGATGACTGCCTTTCTGTACGTATAAACCCTCATGGTCCCTCTGCCCTGCCCGCCTTGCTTACCCCCCATTACAGGCCACGCCTCCAGCTCTCTAAACAGGGAAGCTGTGGTGATGACTGCCTTTCTGTACGTATAAACCCTCATCCTCCCTCTGCTCTGCCCACCTCTCATACCCTTTGTTACAGATCACAACTCCAGCTCTGCACACAGGGAAGGTTTGCCGTCGTGATGACTGCCTCTCCGTACGTATAAACCCTGATTGTCCTTCTGGCCTGGCTGCCTCACTTACCCCCCGTTACAGGCCACGCCTCCAGCTCTCCAAACAGGGAAGGTTTGCCGTCATGATGACTGCCTTTCTGTACGTATAAACCCTCATGGTCCCTCTGGCCTGGCTGCCTCGCTTACCCCCTGTTACAGGCCACGCCTCCAGCTCTCCAAACAGGGAAGGTTTGCCATGATGGTGACTGCATTTCTGGTTATGATTTACATTGCTGTTAGAGTTATTTAGTGTTTTTCTAGTTAGGGAGTGCGGGGGTTTCTACAGTCACTCAATTTGAGTCTGAGTGTGAGTCCCAGAAGCTATAATAGAGCTGTAAAGATGTTGCCTTACCATTACCCTATTTCCTCCAGATTGAGGTAAATCAAGCCTGAAACTGTTTCTCTAACATAAACACAAAGACAGCCTTGATTTGGCTCGTATCCACTGTTTGCTAGCTGGCGGTCACCGTTTAAGGTCATGTGGGATGCTGAACGGGAAATGCCTTCCAACTTCCTGTACTGACATCATACAATGTTGTGGGCACAGGTGAACCATGTCTCGGTGCATAGTGGCAGCTTTGCTCCGGAGGACCCAAGGCATTATGGGTAATTAGGCGCGACTTGAGTCGAACGGACGGAGGCGAAGGCGCTGAGTGCTGTAGGTTGTCAGCTATTGCATACTTCTGGGTTTGTGTAAGCCCCCGCAAGAGGACATCACAGCCAGGGAGTCACACATGCATGTGCACTGTAAAAAAAAAAAAATAATAATAGAAACTAGAAAAAAATCAATTTTGTTGAAAGCTCGATTCATTAGAAAAGAGCCGAGTCTGCCTGCCGGCTTCGGACTGTAGGATCCACAGCTGCAGGCTCTGTGGCCTGCCTCACTCCAGGCTGTACGCTATGCGGCCTGCCTCACTCCAGGCTGCAAGCTCCACGGCCTGCCTCACTCCAAGCTGTACGCTATGCGACCTGCCTCACTCCAGGCTGCAAGCTCCATGGCCTGCCTCACTCCAGGCTGCACGGCCTGCCTCGCTCCAGGCTACAGACTCCATGGCCTGCCTCGTTCCAGGCTGCAGGCTATGCTGCCTGCCTCACTCCAGACCGAAGGTGCTGGTCTCTTCCACGGCGATGGCACAGCATGGTGCAGGATGGGTAGGGTGGTAGGTCCAGCCTGTTGAAGCAGGTGTGGGCCCTGAGAGAAGAGAAGAACCAGGAAGCCAATCAGAGACACCCATCTGTTCTGAGCAGAGGTCATAGCCTCACAGTTTGGTGTACGGCTATCACGATGATGTCAGCTGACCTTCGAGCAGCACTGTGGAGCTCCTGGTGAGCCCCTGGATATGAGCATCCTAACTAAGCATGAAAGCATTCAAATGAACTCACTACGTATCTAATGAATTAATGGAACTGTTTTTCACAAGTCGTGGTAGATTAACTTATCTGGCAGCCCCAGGCTGACATCAGCACGGACACTCAGGTGTTGGCCATCCAACTGACCTTGTCATTTTCCCAGAGGTAGGGCCCCTTCTTTTACTGGCTTGGGCCCTTATGTTTGCTGGGACCCCAGACTATAGCCTGTGCCAAGGGTCCCCAGTTTCAGTCCAAGAAAGTCAGTCACAACACAAACACAGTTAAACACAGTCTACTATAACTGGCCATTAGCAGGAGAGCTGAATAAGGTGTGTTTGAGCAGGGAAATCTGCAAACTGTGTTTGTGTTGTCCTGGGGAAGCCTGGCCTATGTGAGTGGGTTGTGAGGGAGAGCGGGCGGTGAGGGAGAGTGGGCAGTAAGTGCGAGCGGGCAGTGAGTGTGAGCAGGCGGTGAGGGAGAGCGGGCAGTGAAGGAGAGCAGGTGGTGAGTGTAAGCAGGTGATGAGTGTGAGCAGGCAGTGAGGGAGAGTGGGCTGTGAGTGTGAGTGGGTTGTGAGGGAGAGCGGGCAGTAAGTGTGAGTGGGCAGTGA
Source organism: Mormyrops attenuatus (assembly GCA_026777985.1). Lineage (NCBI taxonomy): Eukaryota > Metazoa > Chordata > Actinopteri > Osteoglossiformes > Mormyridae > Mormyrops > Mormyrops attenuatus. Next base: position 9,592 of record JAODKC010000543.1, read on the forward strand.
GTGTGAGCAGGCGGTGAGGGAGAGCGGGCAGTGAGGGAGAGCAGGTGGTGAGTGTAAGCAGGCGGTGAGTGTAAGCAGGCGGTGAGTGTGAGCAGGCGGTGAGGGAGAGCAGGCGATGAGTGTGAGCAGGCAGTGAGGGAGAGTGGGTGGTGAGAATCTTGCCCCACTTCTCGATGCAGAAGCGCCGAAGCCCTAGTAGGGCACGCTGGACGTGCCAGTCACAAACTGCAGCAGCCACAGCCGCAGCTCATTGTTGAAGCGCTCAACCGCACCCCAGAACCAGCACACCACGATGGGTCCGTCGTGTTAATCTGCATGGGACGGGCGGTGCAGGGGTGAGGAGGGGAGAGGAGAGGGGCTAACCTGTTAACCAATAAGTTACAGTCACACAGTGTCCCATAATGTTCAGCTCACGCTACCTAAGATGGTGAGGCCTGCAGGATCTACCCCCCCAACTCTGCATTTATGGAGCTCTCCCCATGTTCACGCCAGCCACCTCCTGTAATCCAAAAACATGGGGGTAAATTGGCGTAATGTGTAAACAGTGTATGTGGGTCTGCAGCCCGTGGTAGAGCAGTCTGCCTGCGGCTCAGAGCGTCCAGGGACCGGCTCTGTGTCTCTGACACCTCACACAAACAGGACAAGGGTCATCAGACAAGAGCCTGGACTAACCTTTGTTTGGGTACTATATTTAAAAAAAAAATCATGTTTAAGATATGGAAAATGTTCAACAGCTATTATAGACTGACAGTTATGGCAACTACAGCTACTAATCTTAGTATTAAGACAGACGTGCCGGATGAGCTTTTGGCACAGACATTGCGTTAAGACGGACGCGCCGGATGGGCCTTTGGCACAGACATTGCGGTAAGACGGACGCGCCGGATGGGCCTTTGGCACACACATTGCGTTAAGACGGACGCGCCGGATGGGCCTTTGGCACAGACATTGCGTTAAGACGGACGCGCCGGATGGGCCTTTGGCACAGACACTGCGTTAAGACGGACGTGCCGGATGAGCCTTTGGCACAGACATTGCCCATTTGCAGTTGTGTGTAATGTAACTGCTCATCCATTCAGCTTAGGAAACAAACTGGATCCTTCAGAAAGTTTCACAAACACCCCTGGAATCACAGCCAAAATCTGATTCACTGGGGAGCTGTGTGCCTCACCACCAGCCGTCTGTGGGTTCTGAATCTGGCCAGAGACCAGTATGAGCTGTTTTGTTTATTGGTATTCT
>JAODKC010000544.1:0-10826 GCA_026777985.1 Mormyrops attenuatus
GGAGGAGGAGTGATGGTCCCACAGTCCGGGACCCTCTCGGGGACTAGTGGCGAGACGGGTGACGCAGGCGGGGCAGGCGAGGCGGGTGAGCCGGGACAGGCGGCGACAGCAGGCTGGAGGGCCGCTGGAGCGGCGGCGATAGCAGGCTGGAGGGCCATGGGAGCGGGCAGGACAGGTGAGACAGGGCAGGCGGCGGTCTCGGGCGAGGCCGCGGGCCGGGCAGGCGAGGCAGGGCAGGCGGCGAGCGGAGCCGCGGACAGGACAGGCGAGGCAGGGCAGGCAGCGGCCTCGGGCGAGGCAGGGCGAGCCGCGGGCAGGGCAGGCAAGGCAGGGCAGGCCGCGGGCTGAGCGGCTGCGGCGACAGCAGGCTACAGGGAGGCCGCGGGCTCAGCGGCGGCGGCGACAGCAGGCTGCAGGAAGGCCGCGGGCTCAGCGGTGGCGGCAGCAGACAGCGGTGCCGCGGGCAGAGCGGTGGCAGCAGACAGCGGTGCCGCGGGCAGTGCGGCGGCAGCAGGCAGGGAGTCGGACGCCTCCGCCAGCGCTTCCAGCGACGGCGTTTCCTGGCGGGGCGTCCCTTTAAGGGATCGCAGTATCCGCGGGATAGCGTCCCACGCCGACCGGATCCCCTTAAAATCCTGGCGGCCTCTCTGGAGCATGGAGGCCACTGGTGGCGGCTGCTGCGCGGATGCGGGGATCCCCGCTGGTTTCCCGATCGTGAGGGGTTCCTCCCGATACTCAGTGGGGAGCGGGGCGGCAGCGAGAGAGCAAGCCCGGATCGAGATTACCAGGGCTTGCTCCGGGCATTTCCCCTTTCGCTTCTTACGCCTCCGGGTGGCGGTGGCTGGCGGCGACGGGGTGCTCCGGCTCTCGCGGGCTGGCGGCAACTGCGGCTTCTGGGGAAGCATCAGCGGCGGGAGCCGCTTCTCCATAAAACCTTCCAGTAGCCGCTGAATGTTTTCGCGCACCATCGCGAAGACGTGCGCGCTGGAGTGCTGGGTCATCTCCGTGAGGAGATACCAGCTCCCGCTGGCTATGTCGGCCAGTCCGGGGTCCTCCTGGACCTCCAGTTGCTCTAGCCAGTCTATTACCTCTTGGAGCAGACCAAGGCGTTCTTCCTCAATCCGCTGAGGTAGTTTGGGGAGATCCGTCATTCTGTCATGGGTGTCTCGATCGGCGAGCAGGGAGTAAGCAAGCAATCCAAGGTTGCGGGGAAAACGGGGTTTATTCCAGGGGAAGCAAGCAAACAGGGAGCATACAGGACAAACGTCAGCGACAATACACTACATAACATCAGTAACACTACAATTATGGATCTTGGGAATACGGACTAGCACGCAAACTAAATACACAAGGAAACGAGCAGGAAACTGACAACAGCAGGTAAACGGGAGGATTCCACACGGGGTTAACGAGGAGGTGTGGTCCACAGGAGGGCGATCAGGGCTGGGCGTGACACACTGTAACTGCGTAATCCCAATTGGGGAGCCTATCCTGGGAAGAAGGGGCACAGGTAGGAACCAACCCCACACAGTCACCAACACACCACAGGGCACACACACAAGTACAGGGCCAATTTAGACTTGCTGATCAACCTGCCCTGCATGCTTTTGGACCATGGGAGTAAACCAGAGCCCCCAGCAGAAACCCACACAAACTCAGGGACAACAGGCAAACTCCACACAGAAAGGACCCGGGCCGGAACCCAAGACCTTCATACTGAGAGGCAGCAATGCTATCCACTGCGCCACTGCACCACCATGCCGCCCAAATGAGCTGACATTTATTTCAAGAATTACAAATAAAATTACAACATGATAGCCATTTTACATGCAGTAAGAAAACAGAATATCCATAGAAAAATAATTAGAAGTAGTAGTTCATTTGGAATAGAAGTATTATTTACTATCTACATTAGTTCATAAATATGAAAACCCTCATTTTCAATTTGACCAGGCATTCAGTATCATAAATACATGTTTGACTTTTCTAACAAACCAAACCACTTGAAAATCAGCTGAATTTTCGGTGACTTTTGGTGATTTTAATTGTGGATAAACGGTTGCTTCTATAGACAGATATGCTTTAAGGAGGAGTGGCTACCCCATACCTAGGTGGCGGCTGATTTATGCATTGCTCAAATGAACAGCAGTGACTACTGTGGCATCTGTGTGTATGATATCGTGGAACATCAGCTTAGTTTTTGTTAGCATGCTAACGCTACTTCATCTCAGGATGCCCATTCTGTTCATGGTTGTGGTGACTGTGAGAGGTTGAGAGAGGTCAGCTGATGACACAAAACTGTTTGGTTAAAAAAATACCCTACAAGCTATTCTTACCCTTTCATGGTACAAACCAGCCGCTATATATGACAGAGTAATAATGTGAAGAGTCTGTTAGCATCACAGGCATCAAGAGAGGAATGCAAAATGAAACAACTAAGACAGACCCTTCAATGTAATAAAAACTGCGCATCCAGGGAAAAAAATCTATCACTAATATATGTGCACTCACACCAGATTTGTTTATTTGTAAAAATAATGACAAGCACTGCATTGGAATGCTAACATTTCAGCACAGAGCAATGTAATTATTTAACTTTTGTCAGTATCAACTGTTCATGAAGCTGACAAGGGTAGGAACGAGTGAGTAACCAAGGAAGGTAGCACGTACAAAAAACCAGTATCAGGACACATTTGCATATTGGATGACTTACCATGCTCCGCCTGCATGTATGATGTCATCACTGAAGTAAAAGCTTTTATGCTACATCATGTCTGGGTGTCACCAGAGGTCAATTTCACTTCCGTAAAAGGTACTCTTCAGTTTACTTCCACACGCCCCTGTGAAGGGGTGATTTAAGCAAAATTTGGCCCTCAGTGACTCGTTCCCTAAGGTAGTAGGACAGCACTTCATCACTTCTGGGGTGAAGGAAAGGTAGCGAGGGAGGGTGTCACAAATAATGGTTTCGGGATATAGCCCAGGTTTGCCCAGGCCACATGCCAGCCCTGCTAAAACCAGCACAAAACAATATGTGCCAGGCCCAGCAGAAGCAGGGCTCAGATCCACTGGGGGTAATGTGGGCCTCAAACGATTTGGGACACTGTGCCTATGATTGGAAAATTGCCAGTTAAAATCCCAGCGTCAGCAGTGATGCTTTGGATTTATGTGTCCCCTCAATAAATAACTGTCTGGGGCAATTAGTTTTCCCCCCAAGTCCAGATTCCATCAGTGATAGAAATCCAAGTTTCACTTAAATTGAAATTGTCCCCCTGGGTAGACTTCACCAAACAAGAGGTACTTCATCCAGTAGGTGGGGTACGGGGGAGGGGTGATCAATCACAGCACAGCAGGACATGGACACATAGGTTCTATCTAAATTTTGCTAGTTAAATTGGGTTAATAAATTGGTAAACTGCATCAGTAAATATTCACCTGTACAAACTGTACTTTAGGAAAAAAAAGAGTGGGCTAAGTAACTAAGTAACTATCTGACCATTCATGTACATGCATGAGCAACGTCCAGGCCAGAAGCCTGGTCCCCCTACTCAATATCAGTGCTACAAAAAGTCCTCCTCATTCAGAGAGCTGTGTACTGCCAAGTAAAGGAACTTCCAGGCCACCGGTCCTGTGCCAGTGATGACTTAAACAAACATGACAAGCTTTATATAGAAGCACAAGTCACTGGTGTATCCCTGGGCTAATTTATTGGACCGGGTCTTGCTCTCTTTCAGTCGGTAGCACTAGCTAAAGTATAAGTTTGAGCATAAGGTTAGTAGTGTTGCACGGCATACAGATACTGAAAAAGTACTGCAATATCCCATTGTTAAAGATTATCCGATTTCTGATTTATTAGTATCTGAACTTTAAGAGTATTGCCTATGATTTGCGTCGCTGTCCAACAGCGGGTCAGCAGCGCTCTGCTTTCTCTTCCTCTCCCTGCAGGCATAGGGGGCATGCCAACTGTTTTTTGCCTTTCACTCTGCAACTTTCACAGAGAGGAGAGTAGCGATGGGTGAAATGACTCTTTTTTTTGGGACAAAAGATTCGTTTTGATTCGTTCACCAACTTGTTCATTGGCAATTCCTGTTTGCACAAATTAAATCTGAAATCTGTGTTCCGATATGTCAAAAAATAGCCTCTTATTTAGACTAAATACTGCTAAGGGGTAAGCTAAATACCACCAATAAGTCATGTGAGAAAAATAAATAACATTTGTTATTGAACTGTAGTCTAAGCATGTCAACATTGTACCTTAGCTACTCATGTTTGTTGAAAACGCAAACCTAACAGCTCATCACATAGTCAGCTAACTAGTGCAAACGCTAACAAACCTTGGTTAAAATAATTTTTAATCGTGAAAACATTGCATCTCCTAAAATCTAGTTGCAGCCTATGGGGAGCCACTGTACATACAGGCTATATACTACACTGGCAAATGTATTTCAGTCACGACTCAGGTACGGCTCTCTCGCTCAGTAGTCTATCTGAGCCTCTCGTTCACCAATTTGCTCACCAACTCATTCATTCCTTTGGGTCTCTTGTTCTCCAACTTGGTTGTTCGTTCAGGGTAGGTGTATATGTTCAGTCCCAGGTTAAGTTCCTAGCCAATCATATCCTCGCTTACAGCATGCTCTTACATGCCTCACTTGCCATAGTCAGGGAGGGAAGCAGCATTCATAGCATATTTCTGAGGACAGGCAGAATAATGAAAAAAACAGATCTTTTCAAGGAAGTAAACATGACTGTATAGTTCCTGTAAGGGACTCATTCCCCACAAATAAATAGTTTGTGAACGTCACACCATTACAGGAGAGCCATGACTGCAAGTGCTGTTGCCAGCCGTCCACAGCAGGTCGACAAAAACATGCAAAGCGAAATAGGGCAAGCCCACAGACACCACAAAGCTTATGTGTTTTAAAAGATGTTTTAAATCAACAGACTAAGAGAGTCAACATGCTGAACTTGGCAAAGCGTCGTGCCAACAGACATTCTGACTTATTTGAAGAATTAAAGAGCAACAGGTTAGTGAATGTGATACATAACTATGAGCCCTGTCCCTGAAATCTAAGTCAAACGAGTGTAATTTATTTTGTGACAAGCAAACTTTTTACCACTTCAGTTCGAGAGGCAAAATTAAGAGCAATGCTAAGTCTAACTGTTTAATTTGACTTTATATTTTTAGCTAATTATGGCATGCAATACAATGTGTAAATATTCACTATTACTAGAACATGTACTCAGTAGAATGCAGACCTCTGCCAAGCAGGTTTATCGATGGTAGTTAAGTGATATCTTGCAAATTTAAAGACAAAGAAATCACATAAAAGAAATCATGTAAAAGAAATGTCATAAACTTAAGTATAGGGGACAATACTGGATACAATGTAAGCTGTAAAAACACCATGACCTTGATCTAATTATTTACAATAATTCAACTATCAATGTTATACATGTATTAAAACTTGGCTGTAGTATGGCTCTGCACCTGTGACAAAACAGGCTGTATTTTAATACTTTGAAACTGTACCTTAAATACTTTGAAATTAGCACCACATTCTTTGTGGGTTGCACCACTGCTACTTAAGCTACACTGCAGTTAGTAGATATTAAATAAAAATATTGTCACACAGAATGACGTTTTCATAATGGGCACCCAATCAATATCATTGTCTGATATTACTGGAATCTAACTTGCTGTTCCACATGCTTTGTTGCTCACATGCTTTGTTTGTTCCACATGCTTTGTTTGTTCCATATCCTTTGGCAACATGGTTGCTTTGTTATTCAGGATGAAAACTGTTTGTCAAGTTATACATAGGTTTGTTTTTTATGTATTTATGAGAAATCTGGAATGTGCCACCATCAGCGGTAGCTTGCTAGGTACAGTTTAGAGGTGGAACGGATCACAAAACCGACAGTTCAGCATTTATTACCGTATTTGAGTCATGGATCTGACCATTTTTTGGATCAGCAAAAAAAGGAGATAAATATACCTTTACTTCCCAATGATTACTTAAAGAACTCAACTGAACTCAAAACAAGGAGCATCACACTGCTGATGCTGGGATTTGAACATGCCCATTCCCATGAACATACAACTGCTTTGTCTGTATCTTTTCACTGAAGTCCATAATGAACATCCAACATTATCTTTTTCTGTTTTATGCCTTGTGATCTCAACATAGCCAAAATTGTTTTCTCAAGATCATGAAATATAGGTTATTTCTGGAAAGCAAAAGTTAGTAGACACGCAAAAAGCATTTACTTAGAGAAAGAGGGAAGCAGATTCACACAAAAATGATATAGCTAATGCTATTGAATCCACACATTTTGTTTTTATTGCACTCTCACCGACAATCTAAAATACCCCATGTGCTACACATAAGGGGGGAATTCTCCCCCACTGTGAAAAATGAATTGCAACCTTTGAAATTTTATATCCTTATATTTTATATCTTTACATTTTATCTTACTACATTTCATTCTTATCTTCTATTTTTTTGTATTCCATTTAACTCTTAATAGGTCCGGCACTGCAAATACATTTCACTGCATGTCGTACTATGTATGATTGTGCATGTGACCAATAAAATTTGAATTTGAATTTGAATGCATGTCTTCTATGGACTTCCGTAGCATTGAGATTTGCGGAATTATAACTTTAAAAAGTAACAGCAGCAGTAAAACGGTATTTCACACTATTATGGTTAAACTTCAAAGAACACCAAGAGTGGAGGCACGATGTCGCAATCTGGAGGATCCTCGAGGCCAAAGCCCTCTTCCAGTGTGTGGGGAAGGTACTAGCGAGACTCACCGCAGACATGAATCCCCAGGAGGTGGAGATGGTCTGGCTCCTGCCTCACCTCCTGCTGTCCCATCAACTCCTGCCTCATCTCCAGCCATCCCGCCGGCGCCCGCCTTGTCTTTTCGTATCCCACTGGCACCTGCCTCGTTTTTTGGTTTCCCACTGGCACCTGCCTTGTCTTTTGGTATCCCACCGGCACCTGGCTCGTTTTTTGGTATCCCACTGGCACCTGCCTCATCTCCTGTTGTCACCCTAACAGCTTCCTCGCAGTCCCCAGGCTCCCCGCTGGCAGTCTCCTCATTCACTGCAGGTCACGGCCAGGCTAACACCTGACTCCCTGGACACCACCAGGCTGATCCCCGACTGATACCAAAGGGTCCCAGTGTGGTCAGCAGTGTCAACTGGGGCCCAAGGGAGGGGCTGGCCAAGTCTCTGTCTCCCAGAGGGAGAGATGGAGGCACACTATCCGTGCCAGACACCCAGACTCTCATTTGCTTGACGTTGTCCAGCTGGACCACTCTCCTGCTAAGGCCAAGTAGTTTTCTCAGTACCCTTCTGCTCCTGCCCTGTAGTTCTCTCGCCGCCCTGCTGCTCCAGCCCTGCTGGCTTCTTGGTGCCTTCCAGCCTCACTGGCCCTCCAAAGCCCTTAGGTCCTGCAGTCCTGACAGGCCCCGCCTCACTGGTGATCAGGTCCAGGAGGGTCCACATCCCAGGGTCACCGCCCAGTTACCCATGGTCCGGGAGGCTCCCAGGACATGCACCATATTGTCCAGTCACACCTCGGTCCCTGTCCAGCCACCCTGTCTTGCCTCCATTTTGCCCTGACCTATGTTCCTTATTGCTCCCTCCAGAGTTTCCATCACTGTCTCCCTTGTCCCCCAGTTCTGCTGTGGTGTGTTCAGTCTGTGTCTGTCTTTCCTGCTCCCTGGTTTCCTTTGATGTCTGGCATGTCTGGCATTTGTCCCTCTGGTCTCGGGTCTGTTGTCCCTGGTTCTATTCCATGTTTGATATGTTTTGTCTGTGTGGTTCTGTTCTGTGTTATTTGCTCCTGCTGTCCTCTTGGTCTCTGGTCCAGCCACTGCCTGTTCCATGTCCATTGTTATGCCATGCATCCTGCCCTGTCCTGTCCAGTGGCTCTTCCCCTCTTGTACTGTGTGGTATCTGTCCCGTGTACCCTGTTGGTCCTGCCATACCCTGTCCTGTCTGATGTCCTGTCTGTCCCTGGCCCTATGTGTCCACCTTGGTGCCCCTGTTTGTCCATCCCATGGTTTGAGGGGGGGGATTCATGTGACTTCCTGCCCGTCATGTCCGCTTGACCCTCTTGTCTCCTCCGTGGCCCTGATGAGCCATGTCTGTTGTTTGTTGCCCCTCTTGTATTTAAATACTTGTTTGTCTCATGAGCCCCAGTCCAGTCATTGAAGTCAATCCTCTTGCAACCTCTGCTTTCCACACGCTAGCCCTCTTGTTTTGACCCCTTGCAGCCCTGTTTATTTCCCATGCACCTGTTTTTGACCCCAATAAAACCCCATTTGGTTCTCCTAATGCCTGCCCTAGAGTCTGTCCATTTTATGTCATGACAATACTCCAGCTCAAGGAATACAAACAGGATTCACACAAAAGAAATAATGGCAGGGCAATGAATTTTATTATTCTAGCTTTCCAGCTAACGTTAACTGACTAGACTTTGGTTGACACATCAAGTCAGCAACCTTGTTGTATCCTAAATCAGCAGAAAAGGTAACAACTGTTGCAGTTACTAAAATGAACTTAGATGATGTTAAATTATTAGTTACATCTGTGTCAAACTTTTTTTAAATGATGGCCCTTACACCTAATGATAAGGAAGTGTAAAATTTACGTTATGACTTAGTGTTACATTGAAACTACACTATATTGGGAAAAATATTAAAACACCTGCCTTTACACATATATGAACTTTAGTGACATCCCATTCTTACTACATAGGCTATAATATGGAGTTGGCCCACCCTTTGCAGCTATAACAGCTTCAACTCTTCTGGGAAGGCTGTCCATAAGGTTTAGGAGTGTGTTTATGGGAATTTTTGACCAGGAGAGCATTTGTGAGGTCAGGCACTGATGTTGGACGAGAAGGCCTGGCTCACAGTCTCCGAATCCCAAGGGTTTTCTATCAAGTTGAGGTCAGGGCTCTGTGCAGGCCAGTCAAGTTCCTCCACATCAGACTCACTCATCCATGTCCTTATGGACCTAACTTTGTGCACTGGTGTGCAGTTATGTTGGAACAGGAATGGGCCATCCACAAACTGCTCCGACAAAGTTGGGAGCATGAAATTGTCCAAAATGGCTTTGAATGCTACAGCATTAAGAGTTCCTTTCACTGGTACTAAGGGGCCAAGGCCAACCCCTGAAAAACAACCCCACACCATAATACCCCCTCCACCAAACATTATATTTGGCACAATGCAGTCAGGCAAGTTTGGTAAACGCCAAACCCAGGTTCATCCATTGGATTGCCAGACAGATAAGCATGATTCGTCACTCCAGAGAACATGTCTCGATTGCTCTAGAGTCCAGTGGCTGCGTGCTTTACACCACTGAATCCAATGCTTTCCATTGCACTTAGTGATGTTTGGCTTGGATGCAGCTGTCGGCCATGGAAACCCATTCCATGAAGATCTCTACGTACTGTTCTTGAGCTAATCTGAAGACCACATGAAGAGGTCTGTAGCTATTGACTCTGCAGACAGTTAGTGACTTCTGCACACTGTGCGCCTCTGCATGCATTGTCCCCACTCTGGGATTTTATGTGGCCTGCCACTTCATGGCTGAGGTGCCGTTATTCCCAATTGCTTCCACTTTGTTATAATACCACTTACAGTTGACCGTGAAATATTCATTAGCAAGGAAATTTCACAAATGGACTTATTGCACAGGTGACATCCTATCATGGTACCACGCTTGAATTCACTGAGCTCCTGAGAGCGACCCATTATTTCGTAAATGTTTGTAGAAGCAGTCTGCATGCCTAGGTGCATGATTTTATATACCTGTGGATATGGAAATGATTGGAACACCTGAATTCAATGATTTTGAGGGGTGTCCCAATACCTTTGGCAATATAGTGTATTTGCATGGTGTAATCGATAATTTTTTTGTAATTCATAAAGTAGAATGTAGGGCCTGTTTACCTCCACTATAGGCTATGGTCAAACTTACACTTAGCTGGTGGAATCCACTGCTAACATACATGAGCTTGGGGTTAGTGTTGGGCGGTATACCGGTTCATACCAAAAACCATTTTTTATAATCATTATGATATGAATTTTTCTTATACCGCAATACCAGTTTAAATAGCCTACGCAACGTTCGGAAAGTGGCGCAGCTGGGAACTGTTTAAGGGGGGACCTTTTTCACTGCTGCACCACTAAAAATGTACCACGAAAGATCAGAAGCGGAAGATATAGCTGACGCCGGAGTTGAAAATAATGAGACACTGGGGTTGTCAAAAAATCGATTCTCAGATATTAATCTATGTAAAAAGTTAGTATCTGATTAGATACTCATTTTCACCATTATTGATACCAACAGTGTGGTTTCTGCCTCATTTGCCACACTTCACACAGCGCCACTACAGCGCAGGCACACGTGCACACTCCGTGCAGCCCCTGCCCCCCTCTCAATAGTGCTCATTCACACTGGTTAACACACACATACCGAGTTGGCCAAACATGGCATATACTGCAGTTGAAGGCAATTTGCAAGCTGCTTTAGGAAAAAAAAATGCAAAAGTGCCATTTGGAAGTGTTTTGCAGAGGAGCATGGAAAGGCTAAGGATGTCGATAAGCCTCTATGCAAACAGTGCTTCAAAGTTGTGGCGACGAAGACAAGTAGCACGTCAAACTTGACAAAGCATCTTAAAGATCGACATCCCGGTGTTTATGAGAAATTTTGCGAGGTCAGTAAATCTCGCGTTCCAGCAACACTGAACTATTAAACACTTATCAAAAATGTTAACTTGGCCGGCACACACCTTAACATTAGC
>JAODKC010000545.1:0-10824 GCA_026777985.1 Mormyrops attenuatus
AGGCCTTAATAAGTTAAAGAATGCACAGAAATTTGGAGAGGCCACCACTATAAAGTACAGCTCTTTATTCGTCTCAGCCCATTTCCTGCAAGTGCATGATCTATCTTTTGCTACCTTTTTTTATAGAAGCTTTCATCATCCATCCATTCTTCCATTTCCTCAAATATTTTTAGATCTGTTTATATTTTATATTAGAGAGTCTATTGTTTTATATTTAAAGGCAATCGGTTAAATTCAGTTCTTTTTTATTAGATTATTCTGGGGCTATTTGTATAAAATGTTGTTTAGAAATATGAAAATGATTTATGTAACTAGTACTATAAAAATGACTTACCTGAACATATTCCATAAAAATCGGTCCTACTCATCAAGAAAGTTTTACATTTTTTAATTTCAGATTCATGCAATTACTTAAGTGAAACCTAAAATCTTCATAGCTCGCACCAGTTCCTGTCTTTTTTAACTGTTTACACAGCTACCAGAACACTCTGCTCTGCATGGTCGCGAGTTCGGTGTTGTAGTGGGGAGTCCAGTCAACAAGCTACCACCATAAAATTAGCGCTAAATGACGCTCAGATAATAGTGGGAAAAAGCAGCATCTTATTTTAGCTCTCTTTGTTGTGGTCAGGCCTCTGGGACCGGAGGATATGGCTTGCCAATTCACAGATGAATAATGACGGGATTGTTTGTCAGTCAGACCATGAACAGGTGTTCTGGGGCTCAGGACTGTAAAGTTAGAGGCTAGTGCTCAGGACTTCAGAGCAAGCTCTCTGGTTACAAGTGTCTACAAAATCCTGCTCAGCACGAAGCAGGCTCTGGTCACCAGAACGATACTCTGTCTGAATGAGCTTCCCCGTGGTGCTTCTGGGTGGACAAACTGGGTGGTAACTCTAGATTTTGTAGGCGTGCACACACATGCTTTACCATGGTGAAGCACTTGTTGGCTCATATCCACCCCGGAGAATAACAAGCTCTTCATAAAGGAATAAATGTGATAATGGGAGTATTTGTTGGTTAGTTTAAGCACATAATTGTTATTTTAGTTTTTAAGCTGCTTGTAGTGGCTCTTATGGTTAAAAATGTGTTTTAATATTTATTTTGAACAGCTGCTCAAAGCCCAGGATGAGCAGTAGTCATTGTAGAAGCTACACACAACATTAATGCATGTGAGTCTCAAACCACAACCATGCAGTGTTAGTCAAGTTTGAGGGTCATAGCTCTACTTTGCCTGGAGAGAGCGTGCCTGTTTGTTAGTGACGCATACCTTAATGACCAGAGAGCTCGTTAAGATGTGACACATGAAGTTTGGGCTCAATGGAGTGGGCGTGAGCTATTGTCTGTGTGAATCTCGCCCCCTCAGCAATCTCTAGGACATACTTTGCTTTGTGTAACTATTTTAGAGGAGATACCAAGGACACAGCATAGAAACAGACCTTTGCTGAGGTTAAGGGCTTTAACTGTTGTTAGTTTAGCCAAAAAATAGGCCCCGAAACATTGTCTTTGTATACAATGATGGCCATCTTTAATGCATTTTTCCCGGTTTTATCATTCTCAGCATGCTCTCACTGAAGACGCTTCTAGTAAATTCCTCGAAAGACTGCCTAGCAATAACAGCATTTCTGATAATGGTTATGCATTTTCAAGAACACATTATTACCACTTTCAACGTGATCATTTTCACCACATATTTGGGTATCGAGTTATTCTGCAGTGAATTACATTACACTCTAAAACAAATTGGAGCAAGTGGGAACAGACAAAATGAGTGTGGATCTGGAGCAGCTTTTAACCCTCAGCATGCGGAGTGCTTCTCCTGGGCCCAAACGAGGCCCTGGGACAAAGCCTAATGAGAAGCAGAGCATTCCCCAGCCTGCCGCCCGCTCTCCTCCGCTCCCTGTTTACTCTTGCTGAGGAAGTCTGGTGCTGTGCTGTTTAGCATACCTCCATAAAGACCCCATGTGCCACGTCTGAAGACACGGCGATCACACTGAAGCAGGTCTCTACATGGCGGCTCCGCTGGGTGAAGGAGAATGTTCAGTAATGACAAACGAAGAGGCTGAAAGGCCAACAATTTCTGAGATTCTAAGATTTTGTGTGACTGAAATATAGCAAATATATAGTGTTACAAATGCTATTAAATGGTCTCATTAATGTGATGAATAATTATGAAATCCTTTGACTGTTACATTTTACCCTTTAGTACTGAAAAATACGTCATTAACATATACATAGAATGGAAAATGAATGCGAAAAATCGAGATTTAAAAAAAATTAAATAAAATAAAAAGATGTCGTGTTAACGTTGTTCCCCACTGGCCACCTCATTGAAATAAAAGATACTCAGGGCCAGTGATTACATGTGTGGTTTCCTCCACCCAAGTGAGGTGTAAGATATGCAGGGCCAGCGAGTATACATGCATTCCTCAAGCAGCCTCGCATTTGCCAGATCAGTCAGCTGAGCATTACTCAATGTGACGACAAGCTGCTTTGTCAAAAACCTAATTGTGGCCATGTGTAATGTTTCACTCGAACATCTTGAGATTGCAGTTTAATAAGGCACCTTAGAGGCCATCAATCAATGTTCCCATGCTGACCAGGAAGATATATGATCTCCAGGAGGAACCTGACAGCTTCCCTGAAACCCACGTAGCTCCATGCAGAGGGGTAAAATCAACATGCCTCCCAGCTGAAATCTGTGGATCCAGATGGAACCGGAACCAACGAGCCAGTGACATCTCTCGGATGTACAGTTGCGGGAAAGCATCCGGTAGATGGGGAATCAGCGGTGCCACAGGGATGCTGTGTCTGTCAGAGGTTTCCCTTATCCTGCGAGGAATCTGTAAGGACTTTTAACGTAAAACAAAAACATGTAAAAAAAAAAAACTGGTTCCATATTCAAGGATGAGAAATTTAAATCGCGTCTGTCTAAAGTCATTGGGATAGACATAGTGTGGGGAGAGCTCTGCGTTCCTCTCAAACAAATAGCCCAGCTTTTGCTGATTATCTGCAGAGGTCTGCACAGTAGGCATGGCCAGGTGAGCCTTCCCCTGCGAAACTAAATAGGGCTCAGGGGACGTCTCTCTGCTTTCGGCCAGATCTCTTCAAGAGGACTGAAGCCATTAGCAGCCTTAATATACTGCATTACCTTTCTAGCTACCTGTTGCCTCTTTGTTGTGATACCTACTTAAAATATCAAAGCTGCGAAAGATTCAATAAGATATTTGAAAGCTGAGAAACACAGGTTTTATGTGACACCACCAAATCTCCCCCCTCCCCCGTCTCTCCCTCCCTCTCTCCCTCCCTCTCTCACTCCCTCTATCTCTCTCTGGCTCTTTCTTTCTATCCCTTTTTAAAGGGCTCTGTGCAGGTGAAAAAGGAATCAAAAGAGGGGAAAAGTTAGAGGGTGGGATATCAAGGACTTATATGGTTAAAGCTCAACAAAAAAGGGGTCTGTGTGTGTGTGTGTATGTGTGTGAGAGAGAGAGAGAGAGAGAGCGAGAGTGCAAAGCAGTGGAACAAAAGCTGAGAGCCAATGAGAACTGTGCCTTCCTTAAGCCAGACGTAACCTATTTCCTGTGCTCTCCCCTGCATGGTCAGAAGCCAGGCTTCTCCTCACAGGAACTCTGTGTATGGGCTGAGCAGCCAGGGAGCCAGGGGCCGACCGTGTCACAGTCCCAGGTCACACACAATGTCAGACAGGATCCTCTTTCAAAGTGTGCACCATTTACAAATTAATTTCCCTCCCTGAGGGTCAGGAGGATCTCCACTTGAGGTGTCCCTGACTCATCTGCTGCATCTCCAGGTTTTGACTCCAATCACCACATCTGGGCCCCAAAGATCTGCTAGTAACTAAATGAGTTAAAAAGCAATAGAACCAGATATGACTCTATCCTTTACTGGTTAAAATTAGCAGATGTGTGACTAAAGAAAACGCTGGTTCAAATTCATGGATGGGCACTGGGTCTGAACCATAATCTGCTTTATTACATTTTTACCTAAATAAAAGGGTGAAGGTGGTTCAGTTTGAAAGCTTAGGAAGGTTTGGATAAAGGTATAAATTAACTATATGGCAGAGAACATGTTCTGGAAAAATCTTGTCACCCTACTCCTGCATAATTGTTTCAAAGTAGTCAACGTCAAAAACAAAATGATGGAAAATGTAATGTTGTACCCCTCAATTAGACATTAATGATAAACCTTGCAGAAGTTACATAGATGCGGCAGCATAGACCTCTGTGTACACACATTGTTCTTTCTCAGGCTCCTCTACCATGCAAATGAAATGAGTTTCTGGTGTGTATTGAGAAGGGCTCACTGTTCACATGCTGGGTAGCAGAATCTTACGCGCTTCATCAATCAGAGCCGTCTCAGCAGCCGATCGAGTGAAAGTGACAGCAGACTAATTCACTTTACTCAGCAGTTTCATCCGTTACGTGCTGTCAAAGGAAGCAATAAAATAATGCTCCCAGTTCATAGTCTGCGCTTACCTTACCGCATTCTGCGAAGGGCAGACAGCATGGCATGTCTGATAGTGTAGCTTGCTGAGCCTGAATCTCTGATAATCTCTCTCTTTTTGTAGATGCCTTTCATTCTGAGTAGCAGTCTTTATGTGCCCTTGATGTGGTCGTCTGCTCCCTGTAAGATTGTGTTTACTTAAGACGCACAACATGACCTAAGTTGCGCTTACGCTGTTTTCATCTTTAGTGAATTCAAAAAGTCATGCAAATAGCGACGCTTGACTCTCATCCCGAGCAGCGCGTTTCACTTTTGATTTGCCCTCACCTGAGCCCACGGAGGGTTTTATTCAGCCCAGTGGCTGCATTGTATTCTTCAACCCATGTCTATGATGGAGGATATGAGTGTGCCTCAATAGCGGGATCCAGACCAACTGGGGACACGCGTGTCAGTGTGGGCCGCTTGGTTGGCTTTGCCTTACCACTGGAGCTGAGAAGGCCACAGCTATAAATACAGGCATGAGATTTGCTAGACAGGATATTTGGCCCTTGACCTTTGAACCCATGCTCATCATGTAGAGGTACATCTTGTCATCGCTTCCAGGCTGTTCCAAAGCTTTACAAGGATTGTCTTGCAAGTTTGTGGCAACCTCTGTTGCCTCATAGCTATGGATGTTTTTTCCTGTCATTCTACTGTCACTGACTAGATGGACTGTCCTAGACTGGATAGAATGTAAGACACTGTAACTTGCAAATCGTCAACCCACTCATTTCTTGGTCAGTAATACTTATTTTTTGGTCGAATATTTCTGACATTTTGCATCCTTCTGCTGGAATCAAATTTGAACGGTAGGTAGAAGTGTAGATATTAATTAAGGCATAATTTGAAATCTATGTTAACTGCAGAACCTCAAGAACAAATGTGTTGAATTAACTTTGCCCAAAAGAACAAAATCCATGGTTATTCAAAAGGGGTAACTGGCCGTCTCTGCACAAAGCATTGCGGGCGGGCGGGCAAAACAGTGCAGGCTGTTTGAAGTGAATATCTGCACTTGGAGTCCTTTCTATACTCTTGTGGGTAGAGATAATCACTACAAACAACAGGTGTGGCTTTTGAATAAATCAACAACGTTGTCGTCTTCCTTTGGTCTTGTCTGTCTGATTCTTGTTTTTATGAAAAGAATAAAGTGTACTTGCTAGTATCTTTCATCTCCAGGAGACAATAATAGCCTATCCTTTGCAAGGCTCTTTGCCTTTTATTTATGTATTGGTGTTTTCTTCAAGCTGACAGTAAAACAGGTGTTATTTGCTGGATTCAGGCATATACCATGAGAGGTCATTTCTTGTTGACGTGTTTTATTGGACAGATTTTCCAAGCCAGACATGCTGTGTTATACATGCTTATCAGGTTAATACGGTGAGTGGGTAAGGGGTCAGGATTTTCTGGAGACATCATACTGTTTACTGAAGAAAGTTGCCAGTTTTCTCATCACGAAAAATGCATTGGTATTCGTCAAAAAAAAAAACAAAAAAAATAAACATGCAGCCTGTGTGTAGAGAATAGCCTTCTGCTAATTTAAGCTGATGTGCCCTGAAAGCATTACCTGGTATTACCTGAGAACACTTGTCTAGAAGGTAACTGAGGCTGCTGCTTTAACTCCATGTGCTCCCTGTATAGTAAAATGTCTGCCTTGAACACAGACAGCACGGACATGAAAGCCCTATGAAGTTATTGTGTGAAACAATAGGGGAAGATTATAGGCACACTTTACATATAGGAGACCCAGCAGAAAGGCCAACCCAGTCAGCATGTGCTTTTAAGATAAGTGCAGACACAAGGCAGTTCTGCCTTGTTCTGTAAATAGTATTGCTGTATTACTCAGTGCTATGAGTTTACATTGTTATGTTGTTTTGTTATTTTAATAATACTTGCATACGAAATGAATTTCAAAAACTCGGACTTTTAAAATGACTCCAGCATCCTTAATCAAGGCTGCGTGTGTGTGGGGGAGGCAATATCGGGTATTTCTTTTTGCAATGGCTTTCATTGTGGATGAGTGCAGTAAACATTTCTTGACGGTAACACAGAGGGAGCCGCTACCCCCATAGGAAGGGACCCTGCTAATTGTTATGTATAGCATTTCTCCTCCTACTCCGTGCAATTAGAATCACTCAAAGCTCAGACAGTGTTAATTCACATGCCAGGCTTAACTACCGCATGCATCCTCCTTCTGCTCCTCATCCGGGCCCGGCGAAGGCAGCCGCATCTCGCCACAAGCTCCGTGCCCAGCTGGAGGGGCCATTTAACCTCTCAAAACACAGGCCCCATCCAGCTCCATCTGCCCCATTCAGCAGCCCTCTCTGCTCTTTCTTTGTCTCTAATTATGCCAGCCTCTGGTAGTTATCAAGCTGAAATGTGTGTTGGCTTCCTTAAGACATACTTTTCTGGTGAGACTGGAGATTTTGTAGGGTTTACGGTCACCTCTTGTAGATATTATTTGACAACTGATGTATGTTTGTGTGACAAGAAGAGGTGCTGGTCTTGAATTGCATTCAGGCCCTCAAAAACGTTTCAGTTAGCACTTGTGACATACCTGCATGTCAGACTGGGGTGAGAAGATTAAAGCTTTTTTGTTGCAGCTGGCCCAAAACAGCAGAAAAGCTGACCTACAATAAAGGTAAATAAAGATACTTAAGGCATAATGTAGGACACAGAAGCCTGAGGAAAAGGTTGATGCCACTCACTGAACTGACCAGGAACTCTTCTGCTTTTGGGACTTTCCATTTTTACCTTTTGATTTGCTATTTTTTGTGGATTAAACTTTGCTCAATACTTCACTCAGTGTCCCAACCAAGGCTCGTTTCTCAAATATTTTTTGTGAGAAAATGTCTCTGTTGGCCACACATTGTAGGAATCTGGACTAACATAGTTGATGCCAGTCGTGGACTTTCAAAGCAAACCGTGTCATGCAACAGTTCTGAGGCTCTGGTATTTAGCTGCGTATTTCCCTGCACTGTGCATTCCATGCATGGCTGGCACAGGGAATGAACGCGAACAGCTTTGCACTAATACAATGTGTATTTTCAGACTGTCAACAAGAATGTGGGAAGCCGGTTGGGCCGGTGCCCAGTGTTCTCACGTGTCACTATGGAGACCGGCTGCAGAGGCCGGACTTTTCAAATTTCCTTGTCTACTTTATTCTTTGTTGCTGAGCCACCCAAAAAACACTGGCTATGAGACATAACTATACCGTACATCAGACCAAATAATGAAGTGGATCGCCTGTTCCAGCTCACATTTTCTGAATGTGGGACATTTTTGAATCACTTTAATGATACAGCGATATAAGGACTGAGCATTGCTGTGGGCTCACTCTGCATGCAGTATTCAAGAATCATATTGCACCTTATGTAGTTAAACTGCTTTGGTGAGGTGACAGAATATATTTTAGTGGGTAATTTCTAGACATGAGGGAAAGCATGTAGGGCCTAAGAGCCAGCACCTTACATTTGATTTGTTTTTTGGTGAGATAACCTGTATCTGTATTCTTTTGGTTCAATTTGATTTGGGACCGTACGGTCCCAGGCTAACGCGCCACATGCAGGTGGACCCATTTCCACTGGCCTGTTCAAATGGGCGTATGTTCAAGTGCTGGATATTTGGCATGGCTGGAAAATTTGGGCAAAATATTTTATTGCGATAACTGATATGAAAAAAATCGATATGGTAAATTATCAGAGCTCATTATTTCTTTCGTTCCAGACTCAGTTTTTCCTTAAAATTCTCTTAGAACTGCCCTTAATTAGACCTGCCCAGATTCAGAACATGAAATATGACCACATTTGACAACTGGATGTATTGCAAACTGAAATCTCATTTTAATAAATAAATGAACAGAAATAAACATTTTTTTGCCATATGGTGTAACACTAGAAAAAGCTGACAGGACAGTTTGTTGCTGGATTTGTCATTTTTCTCTTACATCTCACAATGACAAAGAAGACACATTATTAACTAATACAGGACATCATTTGTCCCTTATTCCTTTATATTAAAAGTGGATACTGTACTTGGTTGTTTTTGTGACTGTATTCTGTATGTTCTACTGGATGGCGGTGCTTCAAGGGGTAAAACAAGGTCACAGTATTTCCAGATTTAGTCGACACAAGTTTTCAGCAGAGCTTACAGCCCACAGCACCAGTCTGTTGCAAGGGAGACTTTTAAGTGCAGGAAGTACCACCAAACCACTGACATCTTTTTGCCTCATACCTCTACGATATCTCCTTTTTAAAAAGATGTAGTGGCTGCGGAACTGTCTCTTTATTCAGCGATACTTGAAGTTTCCTCTGAGAGGGTGCTGATATTACCAAAACAGTTGCCTGTGGTGTGCTCTGCTAACTCAGTTAACATACCTGTGCATTTGTTGGACATAGGTTGTCCGTTCTTAAAAAACTACCATTTGATGGGTTGGAATTGCGTTTCTGTGATGTGATATCAAGTATTGTTCCTTATTGACAGTTTATCATCAGTTAACATTTTATATCATGATAAGTCAATTTATATTGCCCAGCCCAACTCTCTGGCATTGAGTTAGATTCCATTTTCTCTCATTTCATCACAGGTTTTCATTAGATTTAGACAGAGGGCTTTGAATGGGAGGTGTGAGAGAAAGGATTCCACGATACTTAAGGCTGAATGCTATCTTCAGTGTATTTTGTTGTCGCTCCGCAAAATATAAACCAAGCGACATGACTTGTAGCGAAACTGTAATCCTCGATAGTACTACGGACATATGTCTGTTCTGGCAGCCGTCTAACACTGAGCCATGCCCAAGAGATGCATTAACCTTCCATGACTGCCCCCTGTGCCAGGCTCAGAGAATATCCGTCCAGAAAACCTGCAACATTAAGTCCCACTACTTAATTCTCATCGTCAATAAATAAATATCATATGAATTTACTCCCAGTTCTCAATGTTGATATGCCCCTAAAGACAATTCCTTCCTGGTCTTCAGTGGTTTGAGAGCACAGCTGTCTGGCGTGTTATGAAGCCATTATTTCTGCTCACATTAAAATGCATCGGTGGAGAGAGCAAGTGCACTGGGACCCTGAATTGGATAATTTACTGGTACATCTTTTCAGGAATCTAGCATGGGGATATATCGTTTGGGAATTCCACTCCACAGTGTTGTGTAATTGAAAAATAAACAGTGAGGTTAACGTTGAGGTTAAGTATAAACAAATCTTTTTTGTTACATACATTTTAAACTGCTTTCCAATTTTGAATGTGGTTTGAGTGAAGGGTGGCAATATTGCATTAATGTAACATAATAATGCGACTTAGGCATCTGGTTCATACTGCATAATATAGTTTCTCACCTGTTTTAAGTTTTAAACTATCTATATAGTTATCAAACTTTCAGGCTCCACATTGGCGTCTGTAAAGTAGATGTTACAAAGTACAAAAGACCCATTTAATAATGTAGTTATAATTAAGCAAGTAAAGTGTTGAAATGTAATGTGAGAACCATATATCTTACAATAGGTGGGAAATTATCTTTGTCATTAAGGACTTGGGCTTGTAAATGTTACCAGTTAAAGGAAGGTACCAAACCGGTTCACTTAACCTAAATTGCTTCAGTAAAATATAAATTAATAATATTATTAGTTTATATGTGAGCATTTGCTAAGCAACAAAGTGCATAAAAATGGGCTAGTAAGCTAATTACCTGTTTTCTTTGAATTTACCAGAAAGAAATAGCTCCTCTGCGTGACTCAGCAGGATGGAAGAGAATTTCTGTGTCGTTTTGTCTCTGTCACCGTCTAAACAAGTTGCGTTAGCATAAAGCACTTTTTCAGCGAGAAAGACTAATTCTGGAGCTAAGGTTTACCCATTTACCCTGAGAAGGGGACACGGCTCTCTGAAAGCCAGCGACCAGGGACCTTTGTGGCGACATCTTCAGATGAGTGGAGAGAGACACAAAAGAACAAAGGCGCTGACGCCAGAAGTGCTCCGTCATCAGGGCACCAGGTTATCTTTGGCGAGAAGAAAGGGAAGCGATGTGGTGACACCTTTGGGTGATGTGCCCTTAATTCCCCTTGTCACAGGACCCTCTGGGATACGGGGGCGAGGGGGGGGGGGAGTTCCCTCTTCACAAGCGGCACATTCACTGTGTCAGCGGCTAGCAGGAGCCAGCCACTGGCCGGGCCGTGGGACTGCTCAGCGCTCTGACCATAGTGTAGTTTACCCCTAGCATTGTTCATTAGTCCATGGTTTCCTACAATGTATACAAGTAGGTAGGTAGGTAGGTAGGTAAACTTTTATTTATCCCTCGGGATGGTTCCTCCGGGAAATTCAGTTCCCAGTAGC